>BPLS01027542.1:0-18536 GCA_019656275.1 Rhododendron kiyosumense
TTCTCATGCAAATCGTGAACAGGTTTTTTAGTGCAAAAATGCTAGAACCACACCCATTTACACTCCCACAGTCACAAGTGGGTGGGCCCTACACACAATACACACATTCAGTGTGTGGAGCCCACACCCTTGTGAGTTTGGGTGTGTGAATTGGTGTGGTGGTGGTTGTAGAATGATTGTTTTTTAGTGTAGGAAGTTATTAGCTAGCTAGCAACATTTGATCAACTTGAATTATTTGGTCAAGGAGCTAATCGACCGGACTAAAATAATACTTCCTCCATTTCTAAATAAGTGTTTGATTCGCAAATTTAGGCCTTACAAGAAATGCATGTTTTCCATTAAAAAAATCTAATTTTTTTTCATAATCTAATATAACTCATTACTATCTATTGACTTGAGAATTTTTTTTGATATTTTTAATGAAACAAATGCATTTTTTTAAAGGTCTAGGTTTGCGCCGAATACTCATGTAGTAACAGAGAGTATGGTTTAGATCAAATTATGGATCTCGGGATGGCCTCATTTTGGGTGCCCAATACGTACACTGCTACCAATCAGTACGCGATGCATAATTGCTTACAAAAAAAGTCTAGGAATAAAATTTTAAAATATAATCGCGGACATAATTGTATCCGAAGTTATTAAATGCATGCTGACTCATGTGCATCTAACAATTCCGTGCACAAATGTATTTAGAATTGTGTTTTAAAGTTATGCATATAGCATTGCTCTGTGTTTGACAATGCAGTAATGCGTCAAGCGTCATGTGGGTATGTGGCATTGCTAAAGGTAATCAGGTCACATTTGCTCCCGGTCATTTTCATCTATCTCTCTCTCTCTCTCTCTCTCTCTCTCTCTCCATAAAAAAAATCCAACCATCAACCAGTCCAAAAAGAAAAGAAAATCCTGAGACAAGAGAGTGAATAGAATTAAGGCTAAAAGATTGGTAGATATTGAAAGATTGGATCCATCCAAACCCATCCATTTATAATCAGCTGAAAGCCACCCATATGCAAATATGGTTTCTAATAGGGCCAACTGAATAAACTCATTGATTTTATGGGTTTGGATGGTCAAACCCAAAAACCATCTATGCTATTACGAGCTTTTCGCAGTCTACGATTCCTTGGTTTTGACACTTGACGACCAAAAAATGTTTCAAACTTGGCAAATAGAGGACATAATAACTTCACTCCATAGTTCAGATATTAATTCGTTGTATTGGCATTATTATATACTCTTCGTCCCAAATTCTTTGTCCGATCCGCAAAACAGAGCTTTAAAAATAATACAATTTTTTCAAGAAAAAATTCAAACTTTTTTCACAAATTAAAAATACTTATTGATATCTAGTAAGTTGTTGAAAAACTTTTGATTTTTTCTTGCAAAAATTGTATTATTTTTAATACTCTGTTTTGCAGACCAGACAAAGAATTTGGGATGGAGAGAGTAATCTGTATCCAAATTTATGTGTGTTGATGTTCATTTCTTCGTAATTGCGCTGTATAACTGCTTTAAATGCTTCATTTACATATGGAAAAATTATTCAGCGGTTGCATCCCAAAGAGCATCGGCAACATGGCAAAGGGGAGAAAATGAAGGAAAACAGATCGGGTTTGAGATTGGTTTTGACCCATATTTGACCCGATCTTTTTTAACCCGCATATTATTGACCTTTATTCGACCCGCTCATTTGTCACCGCTAAATTTACAACCATTGACTAAAATACAACTTAATAACCGTGGAGAAGCATTCATATGCTAGTGAATCTTGACAGTAACTGATTCAATCCCCCCCTTCAGATTAAGTTTTCTGAGGGTTCAGCCGGCGGGCGGTTATTAGCGGCGGAGACCCTAGGTCCCCATACAAGCAGTTCTTTACTCCTATCATTCTTTTGAATCCTCACTTCTATGAAGCACAAGCAATCTTTCTTTTCACCAGTTGCCATCGCAATTGCCTCAATCAGCTCTTCCTCACACCGCACCTGCAACAGAAAATTCAATGGTTTGGAATCATCAGTTAAATGCAGAAATGCGGATGCCTAGGAAAAGCATCAAGAGAAAAACATACTAAAAACTAAGTGATGGTGTAAATTCCGCTTGGGTGTGGCCACAACATGTAACCTATTTCACATGATCCTTCTAAATGTACAAAATGACCGTGTTGGGCACTCGACACTCCAATAACGATATGAGATCCCTGCCGGACGTATCTTCTTGGTCATTCATTTAGCAAGAATATTTTTTAACTCAAATTTACCACGAACTATGCATGACACTTCTACATTATATGAAGTACCCACACCTGACACCCGTATCCGACTCTGTGTAACATGGCTCGCCACATTTTTACCATGTTTTCAATTATGGGTATTTTTCTAGGTTCTTTTTGGGGGAGTGTAGCGAATTATTCTCTATCGATTGTAGATGCACTAAAGTCTAAAGCGAATCTGTGTAATTGAGCTTCCATACTAACCTTAGTCGTCCAGCACCTGCCTTCACCATCGTCGATTGCGTCAACCAATAAGGTGTAGTTCCAGTTTTTTATCACATTGTAAGGCCCGTCTTGGATCCCAGACGCTATGGTGTATGCACCGTTGTTAATAAGGAAGATGATGCTCCTCTGTCCGCATCGCAGCATTGTTGACACATCTTGTGCGGTCACCTGTCAAGCACTGATCAATTATTAAGTGTCTATGAGGAAGAAGTGCCATAACAGAGAGATTCTTAGTGTACGTTCGAGCTTGTCGCAGAGGCATATTGATACCTGAATCAAAATATGGAAGCGAACCAAAATTGAACTTTGGAGAACAATTTCAAAGTATTATTGACTAAGTATTGCACTATGAGTTGAGGAAAGGCCACGAACGTATAGGCTAATTTAGAGTAAAACAAGATAGTCTTCATCCAATTGTGGTCAATTACATGAAGCCTTATTCGATATTTTGTCCATCGAGGGCATACATTTTCTTCATTTCTACTTCACTTCAGCATCACAGGTCAATTTTGTCTACTGTTTGAGATTTTCATGGGGGAGATAGGTGTCCTATTCTTAAATCAAAACTCTAAGAGCATCTGCAGAAAAAAACTGAACTATGCATCTGTGATTATACCTGAAAGCTACCATCACCGATGCAAGCAATCACTCGCTTATTCTTTGCGGCCTGTGCATATCCAAGAGTTGCGCCTACTGACCAACCAACTGATCCATACTGCATCTGGAACTCATACCTACAAGCCCCAATTTCCCAAAATCGTTTAACATCATACATTGATACCAAAAACCAAAAATCGAACAAGAAAAATCTCTCTTTCACTTACCCACATCCCTCAGGCAATTTCAACTTCTGGCAACTGAACCAAGAGTCCCCCGTCTCAGCAATCACCACTGTATCACCCGACAGCATCTTCTGAATATGCTGGAAAATAACATTGACCATCGAGGCCTCATTTGACTCACAGTTGTGAAGATCACCGTCGGTTACAGATTTCTTGTGGTAGTTCTCATATGCAATCGTGTTGTGGTTAAGCCTCTTTGCCAAAGCACTCAAGAAATCCTTCATTAGAACACATCCAAATGCGGGACCCTTCGCAAACACCACGCGATCAGGCTGCACGATGATCGCCTTCTCCCTTTTCAGACGGAGGGTGTATCCAACAGAGCTGTAGTCATTGAAAATGGGTCCTGCAAACAAGTAGGCGTCTGCAGATTCAACAATTTCTTCGCAAAAGGGGGTGCTGACCGCACCCCAGTAAGTCCCAATGAAGTGGGGGTGGTGCTCAGGCACGAGCCCTTTTGCCGATGGCATCGTTGCTAGCGCATAACCACAGGCATCGGCCAATTCTACAAATGCACCACAGGCTTTGGCCACCCGCAGTTTTGGGCCACCTACCAGTACTGGTTTCTTTGCCTTGTTTAGGAACTCTGCTGCTAACTGCACCGCAGCTTCCAAACCCGCAGGATTACTCAGTCTGCATCCCCCGAAAGAAATCCCAGTCAGTACAAATCAAACCACAAATACTACATCGTATTATGTCCAGGGACGATTCTGGATACAGGACTAGTACTCTTGGATTGAAAACTCCCACAACCCGGGAGCACGAACCTTTATGTTTCCAAAATTATCTTGGAGCTATGAGTACAATATGCGACTTCTTGAGAATTTTGAGAGCCAGCCGCCTCCGATGCTCATTTCTATCCTGGCCTAAATTAATTCCTCAAGACAACACACATTATTGATGTTTAGTGATTCTTTTTAGTCTTTGGTAAAAAAAGATTCATTACTCATTTGTCGAGGAGGAATAACGAAACAAGTATAAAAACAACTTTGGGAAAGAAAACTCCTTTAATTTGGGAGCAGGAACTGCTATATTTTTCACAGTTTTCTTAACAAAAATTGCTAGTATAATATGAGAATTTCTGACAATTTCGAAACTCCGGTCGCCTAGTATGCCCATTTTGGATCTATTAGTGAATATGTCACTCAAACACATTCATACCCGGATAATGAAATAAAATTTGAGCTGTGCATAATGCAAACATGTACGTAGATCCAAGGAATTTAGAGCTTTACCTTGGAGATAGAGAAAATGGAACTGGTACGCGGCTAAAAGCGGGATGTGAAATGGCGGGCAAATTACAGCTGACGCTGATATAAACAGGCTTTCTTTCTTTCAATGCAGTCGAGATCGCAGTATCGATCTGCTCGTGCGCATGGTCCAAATCATTCACCACAGCCTAATACGTTAGAGAAAATCACAATCTAAGTCAGTAACATCCAATCAGCCATAAACACAAACAGATCATATACTTGAGACCATCTCCTGCCCCTTTTTTCTCAGAAATCTACCCCACTCTTGTCTCAAACTGACTTGAACTAGTATCAAAGCTCGTTTTACTCAAAAAAAATTCTCAAATCTAGACTTAAATCCTTACTCAAACTTGAAAGGGGAATAATGTGCCTCTCAATAGAAATGTTCGCTCAAATCTAATTTATGCTTAAATTTGAGTTTGTGAAAGCATCTCCAACCCTTTGTTCTCGGAAAGTCTATGAGTACATATGTTCATGTACATACATCACGTACATATGTCTTTTGGGCCCGTTTCGGGTCTCAAATAAATAATTGGAGCCGCTTATTTTATTTACAATACTTTGCTAATAGTCCTTCAAAAAAATAAACTAAATCTAGTATTGATAAGAACGTTTACTAAACTTTCAACTTTGCTTTAGAATTCAAACTTAAATTCTGGGACAAAGTTGGACGTTTCGGACACACCCTAATTGATACCGGATTGAGCTTATTTTTTGTAGGGTCCATAAACAAAATATTTTAAACAACATAAACGGCTTTGATCATTTTTTGGGGACTCGAAACAGGCCTAAAAGAAGTATGTACTCACTGATACTAATACAGATATAAACTCTATACCAGTAGCACCTCTCCTTTGTTCTAGAGCAAAATATGAGCAAAATCTACCTTAGTCTCAAAAGAGGATTGGCCTGTTTAGGATGTGTAAGCCACCGTTTTAGTGTTCTTCCCAAAACACCCTTTTGTGCCTTGTTTTGGATCATCACCTTGTGTTTGAATAGGGGGGTACTTGCGGTATATACTGGGCATATTGGAGGCCGTATGCGTCATTTTCCGTTCGAAATGGTATTGTTCATGTTAATTAAAAATTACTTTAAAGGGTTTCTTACTTTATGAGATTTCCGTCGGTGTCCCATAAATTATTATATCAACAAAAAGGGTTTTGAAAGAACTCAATGATGATGAAATCCAACCGTTAAAGTAAAAAAGTTTGGCTTACAAAAAATGGACGGAAAGAAGACTAAATTGAAAATAGGCGATGCTATTAAGGCCAAAACACATGTCAACACACTTTCACTCACTCTAAGTGTTATTCGGCACTTGCGTCCCCAGTTTTATACGAGCAAGTGTATCAGAGTAGTCAAAGTGCATTTTTAGGCATTTTAGAAGATCAAATACACAAAAACACCCTCCACAGCATAGGTATATGCCCAGATAAAATGAATGCAACTACGGTCCTTAGGCATGAATATAAATACTGTAGAACTATTCACTATGTATTGATTATTTTATTCTTTTGTGCTTGTTTTGCATTTTCTCTCCCTTCTCTAATTGGTTACTTTTTTTCTTGTACTTTACCACATAATCAACTAATAATATCATATTTAGGGATAGATAAAATAGAAAGTATTAATGTAGTGTTAAAAGAAATGTCGGTAGATAAAATGAAAAATGTGTACTATTTTTTTTTACCTAATGACCGATAAACTTGCTCTAAGGTGTTCCTTCGTCTCAAGAGTTCCACATTATTTGAGGCCTAAAAACGAAAACGACTTAGCACAGAACAAAACACAATTTTACAAAAAGGTTTGCAGCTCGATAAAACACGTTATGTGGTTTGAAACAAAAGCAACGACGACAAGCTGTCTTCACACATCTACGCATCAAGTTGGCCTCTTCGGGGGATAACAGTCAATAGCAACGTTCTCATCATCGGATGGCCGGAGGCCTAAGCATTAGGGACTATGATCAAATGGGGTGTTTACGGACACATGTGGACCCCCAAGTTCTCGATTTTACTGACCTGGTAGCAAGTAACCGGCTGAAAGCACCTCATCTCCTGCGAAAAATCCGGCGACCCAATCGTATGGTGAAGAATCCTATGAGTCCCATAATCGTTCGAGTTCGGCCCGCCGACGATACAAATCACAGGCAAGTCCTCGCTGTACGCGCCGGCGACGGCGTTGATCACGCTCAGCCCGCCGACGGTGAACGTCACGACGCATACGCCCACGCCTTGCGACCGGGCGAAGCCATCGGCAGCGTATGCGGCATTGAGCTCGTTGCAGCAGCCGATGACCTTGAGGCGCGGCTCAGCGATGAGTTGGTCGAGGAGCTTGACGTTGAAGTCGCCGGAGACGGAGAAGACGTCGGTGGCGCCGATCTCGACCAGGCGGAGCGCCAGGTGGCGGCCCAGGGTCCACTCGGAGGAGGTGGGTTGGGTTGAGGGGTCTGAAACGGCGCCGTCGCACCGATCCATTACTCCACTGAAAAGGTGCATCATTCAAAAGTTACTATAAAGAAAAAATTGAGAGAATAATAAAAGTGGACACTTATTTTAAGACAACCAAAAATTAAATACTGGACATTTAAATAGGAACGGAGGGAATATTTTTTCTTGAATTAAATGTGATGTATTGTGAGAGAATAACCTGTGTTGTAAAGCGGAAAATAAGTATTTAAAAAATAATAACCTTAGCGGAACGGGGCCTCAATAATTTCATAACACTCACCATTGAATGACCAACACACTAAGAATCCACCTCATTAAAATCTTACCAAGGAAAATTCAGTAGAAAACCTTTGACGAAGGAAAAAAGAGTATAGTATTCTTGTGTTTTTTGAAATGGTGACTATATAATCTTCAAATTGCCTCATTAAACCCTTGCTAAGGAAAACTAGTGGGATAAAACCTTAGAAGAAGGAGAAAGATCACAATCTACATATCAACATTTTGTCACTTATGCTCCCCTCAACATTGCATAACAAGTCATTGAAGTCAGCGCATTCTAATATTATGAACCATCTTCTTGAAGGTTGATGTTTGTAATGCTTTGGCGATAGATCTGTTGTACGTATTCTCGCTCGAACGAATCTATTGGACATCAATATCCCGCTTTTCTAAAAACTTGTGCATATAAAAGAATTTTGGAGATACGTGTTTAGTTCTGTTACTTTTGGTGCAGCTTCTTTGATCTCATGAATAGCAAGAATCTAATAAAGATCAGAATAGAAATGGTTGTCAAAGTTTGCCCCATGTTTGTCGTCCCTCGAAGATATTGCATATATGTTTCATTCCATTTCAATGTTTTCAGGTTGGCGTCAAGCATCTTTTTGGGGACGATATGAATCTTTTTTTTCTTTTATGTTAAGTGAACGAACAACCGTGGAATACGAGTCTACATTCCCAAATTACAATTTAATCTTTTTTGCAGGTTGATTTGGAGCTTTCCTCTTCTTTTGCCGTTCTTCCTTATTTGTCCATTTTCACTATTTGAGACCTCTTACAAAATTATCTAAATGTTTCAATTTATAATATTTTTTATATGCAATATGGATCTTGTTTGATAGATCTCAATTAAATCTAAACTATGATATTTTCGAATTATGTAAAACATTATAAATTGTGAGATATAGACAATTTTTTAAAAAGCACGTATGTCGAAATTGGACAAACAAACTAGGACGGAGGGAGTATATACTAATGGGCAAAATGCAAAAATTTATATATATTGATAATAATGGGAAAATGCAAAAATTTACAAGTGCAGTTGTGTTGAAAACAAATTCCTCAAGAAGGTCCCATGATATTTCCTTTGATGTGTGATTAGTTTTATCTGAGGTCCCATATATTATCTACTCCTGACATATCATGTTATAAAAAAAAAATCTCTCATTGTCCTTAAAGACCAAGACTTTGGATTCTGAGGAAGATTTTTTTTAGAGTATTGAGCAGAGAGATAGAGAAAAACTCACATTACCCCATAATTATTATGCATCTCTTCCGCTAGGAATATTCTACTAGTTTTGGAAAGGCATCAGTTGTGCTTATTGGAATTATTTTTTTTATTCTTTAGACCTATAGTTTTTTAGTTTAGATTTTATATTCAGACTTATTCTATAGTTGTTGCTGTCTTTTTTTTATTTTACCTGAAAATTGTAGAATACTATTTAATTTTGAGACCTATTTCTTGTTGACTTGAGACATTTTTCAATGTTATGATTTGGTTGGTTTTATAATTTATGTGATTATGATGGTAGTAAAGATGCCTTCATTTATGTTATTGGATTAAATAAGTAGTTCATGCACAACATTGACAATTATATAATTTTATGTATATATTGGAAACTAAGACGGTGTTAACAGTGTCAACCCGAATACCATACAATTTTAAGCAGGTTGGGTTAGTATCAAAATATTTGACACGTTTATGTTAATAGGTGCTTCGACACGAATCCAAAATGACATGAAACCCGAAATGACACGACACGAATACGACTTAACACGGCACGTCGGCACGATGCCCACCCCTAGTTTTCCCCGAAAAGAAGAGAGAAAAAAAAACCCAATTTTTTTTTCCTGTTTTTTTCTTATTCAAAAAAATTTCACATTTTATAGTAGTTTTGTATCAAATTTTGGTAGATATCGTTGATTTGTCTCGACGAGAGAAATTAGAAAAATAAAAAATTATGACTTTTTATCCAATTTTTTTGAAATTATTTAAATTTTGGCACTTTTAGCTCAGCAACCCAAAAAGCTGAGTATATGGACTTCGCAGCAGCTATAAATGAAACACAAACAAAATAGCAAGCTAGATGTAGAGGATTGCAAAGTAAGAGATACTTACAATAATTTACAACTTTGGTCTTGCCTTGAGCTTTTCACCAAAGATATATTTTCCTTCCTCTTCTTCTACTACCTAATGCTCTAATACTAATTAATTAACCACAAGAGGGAATGCAAATGTTCGAAGAGAATGATAAGTGATTGTATTCCGCATGTACATGCTTATTACAAGTGATTTGCCTGTCTATTTATAGACTAGTCTTGGTATAATAGTAGATTGCCATTATGAAAATAGGTCACTGGAATTAAGCGTAGGTTGGACGCAGAGAGTTTCTCTCTCTCTCTCTCTCTCTCTCTCTCTCTCTCTCTCTCTCTCTCTCTCTCTCTCTCTCTTCTTCAGCCACTCCCGTTTTCCGATTTCCCCTTCCCCGGTCGGCTTCCCCCCATTTCTTTCCTCTCATATTCTTCTCTTCTCCTCCTACGCTCTCACCTCCATAATTGTGAGTGATTGAGACTCTCTCCATATAGAAGGTAAATCTCACATTCTCTCCATCAATTTTAGACTTAGGCGTCAGATTTTTGGAATTGGATCTGGATCATGAGTGGTTCAGTGGCAGCGGCGGGTTCAAACCTTTAGTCTGTGGCAGCACGAGCTCAAGTTAGTGCGGTGGGTCATCTTGAGAGTTGCTCTTCCTATATCTTGCCTCTCCTCTTGGTATCTCCACCCACCTTCACGAGTGTGATTGATGGGTCCGGCTTTGGCGTTTGGTTCCATGTGGCATTTTGTTTCTTGTTTTATTTTGTTATTTTCGTTTGTTGTTTCTTGTATTTCCAGACCAATAGTGTTCATTTTTATTGTACTATTTTCTTATATACAATATCTGCATTTTTTGATTGGTCGGAAAAAAAAAAGTACGATGCCTAGCCTAGTCGGCATCAATGCCCTAGTACAAAGCCTAGCCTAGTGGGCATCAATGCCCTAGTACAACAATGGAACCTTAAACCATTTACACTTAGCTTGTATGGTACACCCTCTACCTTCTTCCGAAGTTTACCGCGCGGAAGAGAATCTGTCGTTCTGGGTCTTTTTAAATAATGTATCCTGACGTCATAGCTTGCTCTCATTCTGCTGCCGTCTTCATTGCCTGAGTCAGCATCTTAATAATATATAGTAATGGATCTGCTCTAGTCCTCCATTCGGTTGTAGCAGTATTCAACGTCATCAAATGATCGTGTATAGAAAGGAGGAGAGTCTAGATCGATCCTGGCTGAATTGCATATATTTCTATCATGATCTTCTTCTATGGAATCAGCAGCTAGCTTGTATGGTTAAATTCCACTGGTAGAGATCAAGATTTTCTCTTTTCTTGAGGAGCTTCATTAAAAGAGTTTCTACTTCTTGTATCTGTTATAAATGGAGTCCTTAATTTCATAGGTAATATTAGGATAATTTGTAAGAAATATCCTTGTTTCTCAACTGATATCATAAAGGGTGTTGGTGCTGGTATGTTCTTTCACTTTGTGATGCATGCTGGCTTAGCCATATCAAGCTTTCCATCCGGTATACCTTTGGATCAAAATTTTGAACTGAGAATTCTTCTTCTTTTGTGGGATTTGTGATTTCTTTGAATTCCCAATCTTCACTTGCCTTCAAGTACCAAATCTGTTATGGCTGAAAATAATGTTCTCGTTCGCGCCATCCAATGGAACTTGGACATCCAAAAAGTGAAATATTTTACCCCTTGTGTAATTTTTTGTTACATATGAGAGCATTGTCCTTATCGTGCATGGCTGGAAAGGACAACCAAGGACCGGATTCCATAATTAATCTTAAAAAAAACTAACCTTTTTTTTTTTTTTTTAAACTAAGAAACAACCTTGCAGCCAAACTACTATTGGACATTTTGGACCCGACTGTGCAATCTAAACCTTGAAAGAGATTAGCACAGCAACTCACCTCCATGGCCCGGCCCCTACTTAAATCATGATTTTGCGTCTAGGAAGAAGCGAACCCTACTATGTTACAAGCGCGGTTTTACCCTTACCGTGTTGACAATTCATAGGTGGATAACCTTGTTGGTTATTCCCCAAGGAATTTCTTCCTCTCATCATAATTAAGGAGAATAGTACGGAGTAGTTTTAGGAATTTATTCCCTGAAATTGATTCTGTCTTTTTCCTTGAGTAAAATTCCTGTAATTTATTCTTTTTTCTTTCAGAAAAGCTATAGGTACATATTGGAATGTACGTATCATGTATATATGGGTTTTGTAGGGCCCACCTCGGGTCCCTCAAAGATGATTTGAACTGTTTATTATTTTGAAAATATTTTTTTATGGAGCCACGTAAAAAATTAGCTCAACCCAATGTCGGTAAGAATTTTTTCAAAATTCATAGGGGTGAAACTGAATAGTTAAGTACTTTCGTCCCTACGAATTCCAAAAAATCATTACTGATACTGGATTGAGCTGATTTTTTTATGAGGCTTCATAAAAAAATATTTAAAAAATAATGAGCGGTTCAAATCATCTTTGTGAGACCCGAGATAAGCTCCACAAACTCATATGTACACAATATGTTCATTCCAATATGTACCCATACCAGTGCTCAAGGCAAATTCTTTTAAGTTTTTCAAAAATAGGATCTGGAAACTCATTGTCTATGAGGTCAGATAATTGACGAAATTTTATTAGTTTTTCAAAATTAAAATCCATTCCCCAATCCATTTGTTAAATGATTTGGAAACAAAGGTCTTGTAAAACATTTTGTTTCCTCCTTAAATTAGTTATTTCAGCAGCTCGCTTGGCTAGCTCTTTTGCTAAATTTGCCATGCTTTGGCAAAACTTTCCTTTTAACTCCTTGTATATGGCTTTTCCATACACCATTAACCCTGTTTCAAACATTGATAATAAGAAATGAGGCGACGGTACTGGGGTATTTTTTGGATATATTCGGGCCAAATACTGAATTAGGGTTAGAATAGAGTAGGTATAAATACTTTACGTTGTAAACCCTGTTTCAGACGTTGATAATATATAAAAAATGACAGCCACTCTCACGTATATCTGTGTGTCAATTGATTTCTTTACTGTTTTCATATACTCTCATAGCGTGTGTGTGTTTCGGTCCTATGCATAGCTTTGATAACAAGCTTGCTTCTGGATATTTGTTTATCTGTTGATGCTTTCTGCCCAAGTTTTGAAGATTCCTGGTTGGAACCGAACAAATACAATATAAACCTTTTCTCCTGCGGATTCGGCAACAGTTACCCAATCTCCTTGCATTGGCTGTTTGCCTTTGTCCGCCATAGCCTTTTGAGTTACTCTCACCTGCAAGTATTTCATCTTCGTTTTAGGCCCTCGAAAAGTCAAGACCGGCTCTCTCTCTTATTCTTAATTAAGATGGGTCATCTGGTGTTTGATGAAATACTCAACTTGGCTCCGTATCAACCTTTGCAATAGCTGTTTGTTATCTTTACCCATGTTTTTACTCAAATTTGAGTGAAAGGTCTGTGGAAGGTAAAGTGTTCCAACTGCCCAATTTGAGCATATATCGGAGTAAAAGCTTCATTAACGGCATAGTTGTAATTTTGAGAGGCACAAAATAGCTTTCTGAAATTTGAGTAAAGATGAGTCTCTCTTAATTTGGAAACAAGTAGTGTTAGCCCAAAGGTATCTATAGAATACCTTATTGATTTTGATGATAACTAACACATGTTCAATTAACTTTATTTTGATTAATATTTGACAAAGCTCTTTAATTATTGGCCAAGTTCTTATCACTTTATTAATCCTGGAGTGTTTTCCTAATAGGTCCTCTAAAATTCAAGGTTGCTTTGGTGAAATATCTTATTGCTAAGCTATGTACTTGTTGCACAAGATTAGTTTCTTCTCTTCCTAACCTACACATGTACGGCTATTTCTCTAGCATCCTAGTCATGGATTCAAGCTCTTGAAGATAAGGCAACAAGGGAACCTATCTCCAATAGTCAAGAGTTAAAAGAAGAAAAGGAAAGATTAAGGACAAATCTTTTCTTTATGGTTCAAAGGGCTAAATGGAATATGGAATATATATCTTTGATTTGAAGCCAATTATGGAGGAAGATTGAAGAAATCAAGAATGGTAAGGGAGGAGCCATTTGTGTCTAACGGTAAAAATTCTCCAACAGTCATAATCTTTGAAGAATAAAAAGAGAAGCAAGAGGAAGCATTACATAGAGAACTTTCGAAGAAAATTGCAGTGAGCATCACTTGAAAATCTATCAGACATACAACTGCACTTCATCTTGATATCTATACACTTGTGTGAGAGAATTCTTATTTTGATTTTTATTGTAAAAGGGATTGTACACCCTTATTCATACTCTTATTAGAGTTAATCTTTGTGTAAGTGATTTTGGAGAGAAAATCACTTGAGAGTTAGGTGTTACTAGCACCGGAGTCAAAACTAGTTGGGTTAGGTGTAATTAACACCGGAGTAAAAAATAATTGAAGCGATTAGGGATAGATTGCTCGTTGTCAAGATTGTTTAGCACCCTGAAGCTAAAAGGATTGTAACTATTGGAGGTAATGCAGCAAATCCCGAGTTGGACACTTGGGAAGTGGACTAGGCTGTAAAGTTGCAGACCGAACCACTATAAATCATTCCGTTCGATTTTCTCTTCCCTACTCTCTTTACTTTTCGTTTTGCATGTCAATATTGCATTAGTAGATAGTATATCATTGAAATTGGAATTGGAATTGGAATTGTAGTTGAATAAACTGCAATTAGTTTTTAAAATTCCGCGTTATATTTGAGATACCCAATTCACCCCCCTCTTGGGTAGCTATTTGGACCAACAAGTAGTATTTGTGGGGAGCTCTGTCAACTGCATAGAAGTTTGTGGACAATATGTGTATGGCTCATGACTCTAATTTACTAATGCGGCTTCGCTTTTGGAAAGGACTTTGGTAAGTAGCAGAGGGAACAACTGTAAAATCTCTCTTTACATTACCGTACAGGACAATTGGTAACGGTAAGCTAGAACAAAAATACCGTGCCTTACAAGTGCAGCCGCTGCGTTGAAAGATGGTAAAAGTGTATTCATTGATAGATGCAATCTTGATAGAGAACAGCGTGCAGACTTCATGAATAATGTTCTTTCACTTTGTGATGCATGCTGGCTTAGCCATATCAAGCTTTCCATCCGGTATACCTTTGGATCAAATTTCGAACTGAGAATTATTCTTCTTTTGTGGGATTTGTGATTTCTTTGAATTCCCAATCTTCACTTGCCTTCAAGTACCAAATCTGTTAATGGCTGAAAATAATGTTCTCGTTCGCGCCATCCGATGGAACTTGGACATCCAAAAAGTGAAATATTTACCCCTTGTGTAATTTTTTGTTACATATTAGAGCATTGTCCTTATCATGGCTGGAAAGGACAACCAAGGACCGGATTCCTTAATTAATGTTAAAAAAACTAACCTTTTTTTTTTTTTTTTAACCGAGAAATAACTTTGTAGCCGAGTTATTATTAGACCCGATCGTACAATTCAAACCTCAAGAGAGACTAGCACAACAACTCACAGCCATGACCCAGCCCGTACTTAAATCATAGTTTTGCCTCCAAAGGGAATCAAACCTTATTATGTTACAAGCTCGGGTTCGTTCTTACCATATTGACAATTCATGGGTGGATAACCTTGTTGGTTATTTCCCAAGGAATTTCTTCATCTCATCATGATTAAGGAGAATAGTACGGAGTAGTTTCAGGAATTTATTCCCGGAAATTGATTCTGTCTTTTTCCTCAAGTAAAATTCCTGTAATTTGTTCTTTTTTCTTTCAGAATAGCTATAGGTAAATGTACGTATGATGTATATATGGGTTTTGTGGGGCCCACATCGGGTCCCTCAAAGATATTTGAACTGTTTATTATTTTGAAAATATTTTTTTATGGAGCCGCGTAAAAAATCAGCTCAATCCAATATCGGTAAAGATTTTTCCAAAATTCGTAGGGGCAAAACTGAACAGTTAAGTAGTTTCGTCCCTACAAATTCCGAAAAAATCATTAGTGATACCGGATTAAGCTGATTATTTTAATGGGCTTCATAAAATAAATATTTTAAAAATAATGGACGGTTCGAATCATCTTTATGAGACCCAAAATGAACTCCACAAAACTCATATGCACATAATATGTTCATTCCAATATGTACCCATAGCAGTGCTCAAGACAAATTCTTTTACTCCCTCCGTCCCCTTTTAAGTGTCCTGCTTCGTAATTTCAACTTATTAAAAAGACATCATCATTATATCTTTCATATCAATTTTTTCCTCCACTTTCCCTACTTACCCATCATCATTACACTTTTACTCACTAACTTTTCAAGATGGAATCTATTTTTAGGGACAAAATAGACAATGTACCAACTTTTACCCACTAATTTTACAAAATAAACACTTATTAAGGGATAGCCCAAAATGGAATACCGGACTCTAAAAAAGGGACAGAGGGAGTAATTTTTTCAAAAATAGGCTCTGGAAACTCATTGGCTATGAGGTCAGATAATTGAAGAAAATTGTTTATTTTTTCAAAATTAAAATCCATTCCCTAATCTATTTGTTTAATGATTTGGAAACAAAGGTCTTGTAAAACATTTTGTTTCCTCTTTAAATTACTCCCTCCGTTCCAAATTCTTTGTCCGGTCCGCAAAACAGAGTGTTAAAAATAATGCAATTTTTTCTAGAAAAAATTCAAACTTTTTTCACAAATTAAAAATACTCATTGATATCTACTAAGTTGTTCAAAAACTTTTGATTTTTTCTTGCAAAAATTGTATTTTTTTTAACACTCCGTTTTGCGGACCGGACAAAGAATTTGGAACGGAGGGAGTAGTTATTTCAGCAGCTCGCTTGGCTAGCTCTTTTGCTAAATTTGCCATGCTTTGGCAAAACTTTCCTTTAACTCCTTGTATATGGCTTTTCCATACACCATTAACTCTGTTTCAAACGTTGATAACAAGAAACGAGGCCACGGTACTAGGGTATTTTTTGGATTCAGGCCAAATATTGGATTAGAGTTAGAATACAGTAGGTATAAATATTTTATGTTGTAAACCCTATTTCAGACGTTGATAATAATAAACGACAGCCACTTTCACTCCCGTGTACGTATCCGGTTGTGGAGAACCACGTATATCTATGAGTCAATTAATTTTTACTGTTTTCATTTACTCTCATATCGTTTGTGTATTTCGGTCCTACGCATAGCTTTGATAACAAGCTAGCTCCTGGATATTTGTTTATCTGTTGATAGCATTCTGCCCAAGTTTTGAAGATTCCTGGTTGGAACCGAACAAATACAATATAAACCTTTTCTCCTGCGGATTCGGCAACTGTTACCCAATCTCCTTGCATTGGCTGTTTGCCTCTGTCCGCCATAGCCTTTTGAGTTACTCTCACCTGCAAGTATTTCATCTTCGTTTTAGGCCCCGAAAAGTCAAGGCCGGCTCTCTCTCTTATTCTTAAGATGGGTCATTTGGTGTTTGATGAAATACTGAACTTGGCTCCATATCAGCCTTTGCAATAGCTGTTTGTTAACTTTGTTTTTACTCAAATTTGAGTGAAAGTTCCGTGGAAGGTAAAGCGCTCCAACTGCCCAATTTAAGCACATATCGGAGTAGAAGCTTCATTAACGTCATGGTTGTAATTTTGAGAGGCACAAAATAGCTTTCTGAAATTTGAGTAAGGATGAGAGTCTCTCGTAATTTGGTAACAAGTAGTGTTAGCCCAAAGGTATCTATAGAATACCTTATTGATTTTGATGATAACAAACACATGTTCAATTAACTTTATTTTGATTAATTGACAAAGCTCTTTAATTATTGGCCTGGTTCTTATCACTTTATTAATCCTGGAGTGTTTTCCTAATAGGTCCTCTAAAATTCAAGGTTGCTTTGGTGAAATATCTTATTGCTAAGCTATGTACATGTTGCACAAGATTAGTTTCTTCTCTTCCTAACCTAGACATGTACGGCTATTTCTCTAGCATCCTAGTCATAGATTCAAGCTCTTGAAGATAAGGCAACAAGGGAACCTATCTCCAATAGTCAAGAGTTAAAAGAAGAAAATGAAAGATTAAGGATAAATCTTTTCTTTATGGTTCAAAGGGCTAAATGGAATATTGAATATATATCTTTGATTTGAAGCCAATTATGGAGGAAGATTGAAGAAATCAAGAATGGTAAGGGAGGAGCCTTTTGTGTCCAACGGTAAAAATTCTCCAACAGTCATATTCTTTGAAGAATAAAAAGAGAAGCAAGAGGAAGCATTACATAGAGAACTTTCGAAGAAAATTGCAGTGAGCATCACTTGAAAATCTATCAGACATACCACTGCACTTCATCTTGATATCTATACACTTGTGTGAGAGAATTCTTATTTTGATCTTTATTGTAAAAGGGATTGTACACCCTTATTCATACTCTTATTAGAGTTAATCTTTGTGTAAGTGATTTTAGAGAGAAAATCACTTTAGAGTTAGGTGTTACTAGCACTGGAGTCAAAACTAGTTGGGTTAGATGTAATTAACACCGGAGTCAAAAATAATTGAAGCGATTAGGGATAGATTGCTCGTTATAAAGATTGTCTACCCTGAAGCTAAAAGGATTGTAACTATTGAAGGTAGTGCAGCAAATCCCGAGTTGGACACTTGGGAAGTAGACTAAGCCGTAAAGTTACAGACTGGACTACTATAAATCCTTCCGTTCGATTTTCTCTTCCCTACTCTCTTTACTTTTCGTTTTGCATATCAATATTGCATTAGTAGAATAGTATATCATTGAAATTGGAATATAATTGTAGTTGAATAGATTGCAATTAGTTTTTTAAAATTTCGCGTTATATTTGAGATACCCAATTCACCCCCCTCTTGGGTTGCTATTTGGACCAACAAGTAGAATTTGTGGGGAGCTCTGTTAACTGCATAGAAGTTTGTGGACAATATGTGTATGGCTCATGACTCTAATTTACTAATGCGGCTTAGCTTTTGGAAAGGACTTTGGTAAGTAGCAGAGGGAATAACTGTACAAGTGCAGCCGCTGCGTTGAAAGATGGTAAAAGTGTATTCATTGGTAGATGCAATCTTGATAGAGAACAGCGTGCAGACTTCGTGAAGCTTG
>BPLS01027542.1:48354-86283 GCA_019656275.1 Rhododendron kiyosumense
CCCATTGAAATGGATTGAAATTATAATGGGTTAGTTATTAGCGGTAACAACAGGGGTCGAGCACAACAAAGTGGGACGGAGAGAGTGTAAAATTTGACCCCAGTACCATGAATTTCTGGGTCCGCCACTGTTAAACAGCATCCATGCATGTTAGTTTAGGCCGTTTCTCCCTGGATGATTGGCATTTGACAATATTTTTATGGGTGTTGACTATATATTGTTATTGGTCTTGTGAGTTGTGACTCTTGTCGTATGTAAGCAAACCACGTTAACTTGTTCTGAACCAAAAAAAAAAAATTGAAAACTCATTGGGTGTCGTGGGGTTGGCATCGTATGACACGTGGTGCTGCGACTTTATTATTATTATTATTATTATTTTGGTTAGAGTGCGACGGTGATTTTAAATTATTGCTCTGTTTCAGAACGATATATAAATACTTATTTTTTAAGGAGGCAATTTCAAACTCAAAAATTATGTACTTACGCAAATAATTTTTCGATCAATATGGATCCTATTTGATAGATCTCATTGAGATCTTTAATATGGTGCCAAAAAAATTGAAAAATTATTTTTTGTTTACATTATTTTTGAGTTTGAAAAAGGAAAATAAATACTTATTTTTTAAGAAAGGTATTCTGAAACGGAGCCTAACTCTTGGAGTTTTGTCCAATGCCATCACACCGAGTCATAACTGGAAAAAGTTTAATAAGCATCTAGCTGCGTTCTTGTAAATTTTGTTGTCTAAAATTTTGTTGGGAATCTTTTTACTTTTGCAACATTTTTTATTTTTTTTTAGTTTTTGTTGTAATTCTTGAGATTATTAGTTTTGATGAGAGGAATCCGAATAGTATAATAATATAGACCGATGTTGAAAAAAAGTTCATATACGACGACATTTTAGACGAAAAAGACGTTGGTATTTTTTCGTCTTCAGTAATCTTTATTATTATTATTATTATTATTATTTTGGTAATGGTTTTTGTGGTAGTATTTTTTACGCTTCTCTCGTCGAGACAGATGGTTTATTCAAAAAAATCATTCGAATCTAACAAAATTCTAGAAAAGAAGAACAAAGTACACAAAATGAAAAAAAGAAAAAGACGATATATGTAGAATTATCCAATTCACGTGATACCCATATGCAGCGTGTCCGATTTCAAACAGTCCAATCATTTCTTAAAAGTCATGGTTGCAGTGTTTTTGAAGAAAAAGAGGGAAACCTCATATCCGGCGAACGCTGCTATAGTATTAGAGACGTAGAAAATTGAAAGTACTTAAATTGAAATATCTTGCCTAGTGGGAATAGTAAATGGAATTACCCTTCTATCCTCTGCCAAAAAAAAATTGAAATATCTCAATAAGTCCCTTAATACTATATTCTTTCTATTACGTCTACAATAAACTAGAGCAAAAGGGTCAAAAAAGCTATCAAAAGAGTCCAACATTTAGCCCGATCTTGAATCAACTATTAGATCGGCAACACGGGCCCAATTAACTCTCCTGCCTTAGTAAAGTATAAAGGCACTTTCGGGCCCAATTAACTCTCCGGATTGTTGTGTACCTAAGACTTTTTGTTATTCAAAAATAAAAAAGGCGCTACGTGCTTAGTTTCGCAAGCCTTTGTCATTGTCAGTCTACTAAGTAGGGCCTGAGACTCCGTAAATCTAAGGAGCATGCCGCAATAGCGTACAGAAACAAGTCTAAAGGTCCTTTACAATTGCAGAGACACCATAGACTGATTTAAGGGCATAAAACTGGTAGAAAACACTCTTAACAAAAACCTCTTCCAGCAGGGTTAGGCAATTTCCCCACCCTCGAATCTTCAGATGAACAGCACTCCTATCTTGTACAGTTATAGCAACCACAGAAAACAAAAATGTATACTCATCAGTCCGAAGCCAGGCCAATTTCATTATAGACTGGAAACAGATGATCAAAGCAAGTAGCACCCGGCTTTCAACTATTTATATCCAAATCCGATAACAAGGAAACTCCTATTTTTTCTACGTGGCCAAATTTCACACTTGATTGGGGGTTTCTGCCACGCGTGTCTTAGTAAATTTCAAGTCCTCGTTAAGGACCGCGCACATTGATCAAGAACCTCTGCTTCCTCTGCATTCATCTCACGACCATCAAATGCCACATACTTCCCCATTTGAAGCTTGAAGGCGATCAAGACTTTGTTTGATGATTTGAATCCCGATTTGTCGAGTGAGTTTAGAAAAGACAGATGACTGGATGCATCCAAAATTAAGAAAATGGGAAATAGAGTCTCCGGAACGGGAGGCCAAGCTCCGGTGCCTTGATAGTGGTTTTTGAGAAAGCTAGAAGCACAAATCATGCAGCAAAATAAAGAAATTAGTCTTTTAGAGCAATTGTCAAACCTTCCGAAGAAATATATTTTGCAAGAAACACACTCACCCAAGTTGAATTTGTTCAACACAACCAACATTCGCACGAATTTATGTTTATCCCAGCTAACATTTAGTCTTGTTATTTACCAAAATAAAAAATAAAAAATTTAGTCTTGTTACTCCAAATTTCGCACCTTGAAAATGTTATACGGATACAATCCTCAAACGGTAGTTCTCGTTTTCATATAAAGTATAGCATGTCTATCTTAAGATTTTGAAATTCTAAAAAAAAGTTCTTAAGAACCTTCAGCTCTAAAAAAGCAACGGTAAATATTTCTGGAACTTTTTTTTTTTATCTGCGACAAAGGAAGTAAGAGCTTCCAATATTTCAATTCGAGGTTACGCAAACTGCGCTTAAATGAAGGAAGATGATGAAAAACCCGAAGGAATGTTAGTGAAAATTTGGTAGTGAGAGAGAAGCATCGTTCCAATTTTCTCTGATGTCCC
This sequence comes from Rhododendron kiyosumense, assembly GCA_019656275.1. Lineage (NCBI taxonomy): Eukaryota > Viridiplantae > Streptophyta > Magnoliopsida > Ericales > Ericaceae > Rhododendron > Rhododendron kiyosumense. Next base: position 51,217 of record BPLS01027542.1, read on the forward strand.
CAAAGGAGACGGCCAAGGCATTGATGAAACAATACATGAAGGGGGCAGACCATACTAAAGAAGAAATAGGAGGAACGAAAAGGAAGGATAGTTTCCTCTATAGTCACCGCAAAGCGGCATCAAATGATGGTCGTGGTGATAGCGGTGATGTGGTAGTCATAAGTAGTGGTCAAGTTATAGTGTATGTGGTGTGGACATTCATATTTAGCTTCGTAAAAGTACAAGTCCAACTTTAGGCGAATCTCCATGATTAAACTTTTTCATATGCTTTGATGAAGTGTGTAAAACCCAACTAACTCTATGAAACTCTTTATTAATAAGGGAATATGTTAGAACTAGGGAGTGAGTACCGACTGGAATTTGGAATGAGTAGAAGGGCGCAAAAATATCTTTAGACTTAACGGCCCTGACGATCTTTCAATCGGTTTGCTTTGACCCATTTTTCATAGTCAAAGCTCTATTACTTTAATTGTTTGATTCCACCATCTCTTAGTAATTTTCATACCTTCTATATCAATACCAAATAGGTTTTGATTCATTTTAAAAGAAGATGCAAGGATTATGACAAAATAAATATTTTTAGCCTCATGAAGGATAAAATTTTGAAATCTTTTGACTTCAAAATAATTTTATATCCAAATCACTTGGGTTAGAAATTAAACTCAACAAACATTTCAACAGTCCAAATCACACACAAATCGGAGTTCGGGAATGTCCGTGCTAAGCTCGCGAAGTTAGGCCTTTTTTTTTTGTGTGTGTGTAGCTTTTAGATGCTCCGGGTGAATAGGAGTGTGCCTAGGGCGTATTGTGCAAAACATAGCCTGCATTAAAAAAATTCAAATATTTTAATTTCAAAATTATTTTGGATCCAAATTACTTTGATTAGAAATTGGACTCAACAAGCTCTTCTACGGTTAAAATCACGCAAAAATCGAAGTGCGGAAGTATTTGTGGCAAGCCTGCGAATTTAGGCCTTTTTTTGCAGCTTTGAGGTGCGCGCGGGGCGCAGAGGCATGCGCCTAGGATGCATGTAGTTGCCGCAGGGCGCATGTAATTGCGCCTGAGGTGCATTGCACAAAACATAGCCCGCATTAAAATTTTCAAATCTTTTAATTTCGAACTAATTTTGGATCCAAATTTTTTGGGTTAGAAATTAGACTCAACAATTTTTTCAACAGTTAAAATCATGAGAAAAACGGAGTTCAGGAGTGTTTGTGCCAAGCCTGCGAAGTTAAGCCTTTTTGTTAAGTTTTGAGGTGCGCCTGGGATGCATGTAATTGCGCCTGAGGCGCATTGCACAAAACATAGTTATGTCATGATCTCATCCCCTCCTGCATGACCATGCCAATTTCACTATAGTCTTAAACAGAAACCTCTTCCTGAGTCTGAAGCTAGGCCAATCTCACTATAGACTGGAAATTGATGATCAAGCAAGTAGCAGTACTAGTTTTTCGACTATCTATATCCAATTCCAATAAAAAAGCAACTCTCATTTTGATGCCGTTAAATATCTCACTTGATTTTGGGTTTCTGCCGCATCTTGGTGAATTTTACGTCCCCATTAAGCACCAAACCGACATACCTTTCCACTTTCTCTGCATTCATCTCACCATCAAATGCTGCATACTTCCCCTTTCAAGGTTTGAAGGCAATTAAGACTACGTCCGATGATTTGAATCGTTGAAATTCTTGTTGTGTCTGATTTCTAACCCAATAAATTTGGATCCAAAATTATTTGGAAACTAAATGATTTAAATTTTTTTTTTATCATTAACGGGTCAAGAAACAAATAATTTCTGCAAAACCTCCTTGCATCACCCTTCTTTTATATCAAATCTAAACCTGTTGGGTGTTGATATAGCAGAGGGTATGAAATTTTCTAAGAGTTGGTGGAATCTAACAATTTTTGCCTATGAAAGGTGGGTCAAAGGCAGACCGATTGAAAGAAAGACGTTTTTGTTCCCTTCTACCCATTCCAAATTCCATTCGGTGCTCATTTTCTAGTTCTAACATATTCCTTCATTAATTAAGAGCTTCATTGAGTTAATTGGCCTTTATATACTTCATCAAAGCATACGAAACTTTGATACGAAAAAAGTTTCATACTGGGGATTCGCCAAAAGTCTGGCGTCCGACTTGTACTCATATGGAACTAAGTATCGATGTCCGGATGAAGGCGGAAAAGTAGATTTCTAATTGTAACGATATCTTCAACTTTTGATTTGAACAGAAGATATTGATTGAGCTGTCCAATTTGCAAAATATTCCACTATGAGACTCTTATCATAATCAGAAGAATCACAAAGAAATCAATAGCTACAAAAGACCGCGAAGTTAGGCCTTTTTTTTTTTTTCCCCAGCTTTGAGGCGTGCCTGGGGCGCAGAGGCGTGGTATGTATATAATTGCCGAGGGGGGAATATAATTGCGCTTGAGGCGCAGTGCGCAAAACATAGCCTGCATTAAAATTTTCAAATCTTTTAATTTCAAACTGATTTTGTATTCAAATTATTTGGGTTAGAAATTAGACTCAACAAGATTGTTCAAGAATTAAAATTACGAGCAAATCGGAGTTTGGGAGTGTTCGTGCCAAGCCAACAAAGTTGAGCCTTTTTTTAAGCTTAGAGGTGCGCCTGGGCGCATAGGCATGCGCCTGAGACACATGTAATTGCGCTTGAGGCGCATTGCACAAAACATAGATATGTCAGCTAGCTCTTCCCCTCCTGCCCGACCATGCCAATTTTTTCACTATCGACTGGAAACTGATGATCAAGCAAGTAGCACTGGTTTTTCAACTATCAATATCGAATTCCAATAAAAAGGCAACTCTGATTTTGATGCCGCTAAATTTCTCACTTGATTTTGAGTTTTTGCAGCGTCTTAGTGACCTTTACGTCCCCATTAAGGACCGAACTGACAAATCTTTCCACTTCCTCTGCATTCATCTCACCACCAAATGCCTCATACTTCCCCTTTCGAGGTTTGAAGGCAATCAAGACTTTATTAGATGATTTGAATCCTGATTTATCAAGTGAGCTTAGAAATGACAGATGCTTAGATGCATCCGAAAGCACATGAATCATGCAGCAAATAAAAAAAAAAAGACTTTTAGAGCAAGAAACACTAGCCAAGTTGAATTTGTTCACCACAACCAACATGCTTTCGCAAGAATTTATGTTTATCACAGCTAATTTTGCACCTTGGAAATTTTATACAGATACACTTCTCAAACGGTAGTTCTCGTTTAAATATAAAGTATAACATGTTTATCTTAAAATTTTGAAATTTTGAAAAAGAGTTATTAAAAACTTTAGCTCTAAAAAGGCAACGGTAAAAACTCCTTGTCTTTTTTATCTGCGATGAAGAAAATAAGAACTTCCAATATTTCATTTCAAGTTTACTCAAGCAGCGCTTAAATATAATGAAAGAAGATGGCGAAAAACCGGGAGGAGTGTTATTAAAAATTTAGTAGTGAGAGAGAGAAGTATCGTTCCAATTTTATCTGAAGTCATGGTACGGAGACGGCCAGGGGATTGATGAAATAGGACACGAAGGGAGAGACCATACTAAAGGAAGAAATAGGAGAGGAAGGAAAAGGAGGGATAGTTTCCTTTATATCTACAGTGGAGCTTCATCAAAATAACCAATGACACAAACAGGAGTGGTCTCTCCACAAAGAGCATCAAAATTAGAAGCTGCAAGTAGGGGTTATCTGTTTAATGGTGGAGGTGAAATAATGGTACTGTGCAACTAGTGGCGAAGTGATGTTGCTGGAGTAGTTGTAGAGAGCTGGTAAGTTTGTGGTGGTGATAATGTTTGAAATGATGGGGTGGTGCTGAAGGTGCGGTAGTGCAGTGATCGTAGTTGACATGGTGAGGTGGTCGTAACAGTAATAGTGAGGTCGAAGGGGGATAAATGATGGTAGTCGTGGTAGCAGTGATGTGGCAGTCATAACTACGTACTTATAGTGTTTGCGGTGTGGAAATTCATATTTAGCTTTGTAAAAGTACAAGTCCGACTTTTGGCAAATCCCCATGATGAAATGAAGTGTGTAAATCCCAATTAGCACTATGAAACTCTTAATTAATAAAGGATTATGTTAGAATGAGGGAGTGAGTACCGAATAGGATTTGGAATGAGTAGAAGGGCGCAAAAACGTCTTTAAGCCTCAGCGGCTCCGACGATCTTTTAATCGATTTGCCTTCGACCCGCTTTAATTTCATAGTCAAAGCTCTATTTTCTTAATTGTTTGATTCCTCCATCTCTTAGTAATTTCCATACCCTCTATATCAATCCCAAATACGATTTAAAAGAAGGGTGATGCGAGAATTTTGCCAAAATAAATTATTTTTTGGCCCGTTAAGGATAAAATTTTCAAATTTTTTAGTTTGATGATTATTTTGTCATCAAAATTACCTGAGTTAGATATTAGACTCAACAAGCTTTTCAATGGCTCAAATCACGTGAAAATCAGAGTTCGGGAGTATCCGTGACAATTACGCAAAGTTAGGCCTTTTTTACAGCTTTAACTTGCGCCCGGGGCGCATATTAATGCGCCTGGGGCGCATGTAATTGCGCCTGAGGAGCACTACACAAAACATATATATTGTCATTGCTTCCCCTGTTGCAAAACCACGCCCCGTCTCCTCTTCTTCTTCCCTCCTCTTCCTTCAAGCTTGCCAATATTATCGTAAGTATTGTTCATGAGATATTCGGTCCATTTTCGTTGATCGCTAAAAAGGATGGATATAATTTTTTGTTGATATAATTATTAAAAGTGCATACATTGTCCTAATCAGATCACTGAAATGGGTGACGGCATGCAACATGTAGAGTGGCGGGGACAACTCCTAGTACACAAGCCGAATTCTACATCTATCCTATTCTAGTTTCTATGTATGGGAGAGGGGAGGGGTCGGTGAGAGGTAAACTCTTGACTTAGTAGATGGAGGAACTCTAAAGAAAGCGAGCTCAACCATTGAGCTAAATTAATTCTGCAAAATATTCCACAATGTGAGTCTATCATAATCAGAAGAATCCCACAAAAATACTTAATAGCTACAAAGGAGCGTCATCAAAATAACAAACTATTTAGATTTGAGTTATTTGACTAACCTCTGATATTAGAATTTTATCTAGCTTGCCTTTCGCCCTGGATAACCTAAAAACACCAATGATGCAAACTACAAGTAGGAGTATCTGTCATTTAGTTGGTAATTTGTTAAACATTTACTGGTAAATGGTGGTGGTGAAATAATGGTGCGCAACTAGTGGTGCAGTGATGGTGGTGGAGTGGTAGAGAGCTAGTTGCGGTGGTGATAATGTGGGAAATGATGGGGTGGTGCTGAAGGTGTGCGGTAGTGAAGTGATAGTAGTCGACGTGGTCATGAGGTGATTGTAACAGAAATGGTGAGGTCGAAGGGTGGTCAACTAATGATGGTAGTGGTGGTGTGGTAATCATAAGTATCGGTCAAGTTATAGTTCTTGTAGACATCCATATTTTGCTTCATAAAATTACAAGTCCGACATTGGACGAATCTCCATGATGAAACTTTTTTTGTATGCTTTGACGAAGGGTGTAAAGTTCAATTAACTCTATGAAACTCTTAGTTAAGAAAGTAATATTTTTGAACTAGGAAGTGAGTGCTGAATGAAATTTGGAATGAGTAGAAGGGCACAAAAATATTTTTCAGTTTTAGTGACTCCGACGATCTTTTCGATCCACTTTTCGTAGTCAAAGCTCAATTACCTTAATTGTTTGATTCCACCATCTCTTAGTAATTTTCATATCCTCTATATCAATACCAAATCGGTTTTGATTTGATTTAAAAGAAGGGTGATGCAAGGATTTTGCCAAAATAATATATTTTTTTGACGCACTAAGGATAAAATTTTAAAATATTTTAATTTCATAATAATTTTAGATCCAAAGTACTTTGGTTTGAAATTAAATTCAACAAGCTTTTCAATGGAGTTTGGGAGCGTCAGTGAAAAGCCAGCGAAATTAGGCCTTTTTTTTTTTGTAGCTTTGAGGTGCGCCCAGGGCGCATACGAGTGCGCCTGAGGCGCAGTGCACTAAACATATATATGATGAATCTTCTTCTCCTTCCCAATCACGCCCTGTCTCTTCTTCTTCCCTCCTCTTCCTTCACTAACCTCACCACCAAGACCAAGATCAAATCCCGCAATCTTAGGGTTTTTTTTTTTGTTTTTTTGGTGTTTCACCACCATTATTTCACGACAACTACCACCACATCTCCATAGCTACCAGAAGGAAAAAAAGAAAACTTAGATGGCGGGATTGGATCTTGGTCTAGGTGGTGAGGAAGTGGTTTTCTGGTGAAGAAAGATGAGGGAAGAAGAAAAGACCAGGCGTGATTGGGTAGGAGGGGAAGAGTCGACATATCTATGTTCACTGCAGGGTGCACTCCTATGCGCTCGCTGCAATAAAATCTTAACTTCACAGGCTTATCATGGACACTCCTGAACTCCAATTTGCCTGTGATTTGAATCGTTAAAAAGCTTGTTGTGTCTGATTTCTAACCCAATAAATTTGGATCCAAAATTATTTGGAAACTAAATGATTTGAATTTTTTTTATCCTTAATGGATCAAAAAATAAATTATTTTGGCAAAATGTCCTTGCATCACCCGTCTTTTATATTGAATCTAAACCTATGGGGTATTGATAGAGCAGGGGGTATGAAATTTTCTAAGGGTTGGAGGAATCAAACAATTAAGGTAATAGAGATTTGCCTATGAAAGGTGGGTCGAAGGCATATCGATTGAAAGAAAGATGTTTTTGTTCTCTTCTACCCATTCCAAATTATGTTCGGTGTTCACTCCGTAGTTCTAACATATTCCTTCATTAATTAGGAGTTTCATTGAGTTAATTGGCCTTTACGTACTTCATCAAAACATATGAAAAATGTTTCATCATGGGAATTCGTAAAAAATCTGGCGCCTGACTTGTACTTATACGAAACTAAATATGGATGTCTGGATGAAGATGGAAAAGTAGATTTCTAATCGTAACAATATTTTCAACTTTTGATTTGTAGAGAAGAGATTGATCGAGTTGTCCAATTTGTAAAATATTACACTCTGAGACTCTTATCATAATCAGACGAATCACAAAAAAATTAATAGATACAAAGAGCATCATCCTATTTAGCTTTGAGTTATTTGACTAACCTTGGATACAAACAGGAGTGGTCTCTCCACAAAGAGCAACAAAATTAGAAGCTGCAAGTAGGGGTATCTGTTTAATGTTGGTGGTGAAATGATGGTAGTGGAGTGGTCGAGACCTAGTTGTGGTGGTAAGCCTTCGCCAGGAAGTATTACTCATTACGCCACTTAGCTAATGTCCCACCACACGTCGGTAATGTTAGGTAAGGTACTTTTAGCCTTATATACTCATTTGTGAGGAGCTAATTAAAGTCGTTGAAGCATGAATATTTTCTTATTTTACATCTCCAATAGCAAATTTTCCCACTCCAATTTTCTATTGTTTCTTCCATTGGTTTTAAAGCATGAATGCACAGATAAATATTGTGAAATGATTGGGGTGGGAGAGGGGGTGTGCAGGGGGGTGGGCGCTGAACGTGCGGTACTGGTAAGGTGGTAGTGGTCGACGTGGTGAGGTGGTTAAGTTATAGTGTTTGTGGTGTGGACATCCATATTAAGGTGATTGCGGGAAGAAGAAGAGAAGGGGTGTGGTTGGGCAGGAAGGGAAGAGATTACATATCTTGTTTCTGTGCAATAATGCGTCTTGAGCGCAATTATATGCGTCTCAGGCGCACGCCTATACGCCCCAGGCGCACCTCAAAGTTGCAAAAAAAAAAAATGTAACTTTGCGGCTTTGTCATGAACACTCCCGAACTCTGATTTGTGTGTAATTTTAACCGTTGAAAAAGCTTGTTGAGTCTAATTTATAACTAAAGTAACTTGGATCCAAAATTATTTTGAAATTAAAAGATTTGAATTTTTTTAATGTGGGCTTTGTTTTGCACTGTCCACCTCAGGCACAACTACCTGCGCCCAAGGTGCACTCCTATGCGCCCGGGCGCACCTCAAAGCTATAAAAAAAAAAAAAAAAGGCCTAACTTCATGAGGTTGTCACGAACATTTTCGAACTCCAATTTATGCGCGATTTGGACCGTTGAAAAGCAGGTTGAGTTCAATTTCTAACCCAAGTGATTTAGGTACAAAATTATTTTGAAGTTAAAAGATTTCAAACTTTATCCATTTGGCAAAATTCTTACATCATCCTCCTAATTCACCACCATTTTTTTTGACAACTACAACTGCATCTCCACAACTATCATGACCTCATCGCCATTGTTTCACCACCACCACCACCATATGTGTGCGCGGCACGAAACTAGTACAACCTAACAAAAACAAGTACAAATGAAACGATAGCAACTACAACACAAAAACCACCACCGTATATACTAACCGAGCAACCCCAGTGCACAACAAACTACAACTGAACTTATTATCAAGACTAAACTAATGCATCACCAGATAACCACAACCAGATTCTGTCAACCGAAAGCGACCAAACTGCTGGCCGGATCGCGCCCAGTATGAACGGCGGCCAACGTAAATCAGTTGGCCATTAAAACAGAACAAACCTCAGCGCTAAATTCCTGTTCCGAATGCAAGAGCCCCTCAACCGAAATCCACCAAAACGCTGGCTGGATCGCGCACATTTTTAACGGCTGCTGAGGGCTGACACAGATCAGTTGGCCACAAAACAGAACAAACCTCCGCGCAAATCTCCTGTTCCTTAAGAAGCTCCAGGCGTACCTGCAATAACACATCTAAAGAACCCATCAGCCACGCACAGGATAGGGCCGATCGAATCCAACGGGGAAGGGGAGTGACAAGAGGTGAAGTCGGGTCCAATCGGAAGAGAAAAAGAAAAAAGGAAAAGACCAATCGGACGGGGAGGGGAAATCTTAAGGCGGGGGCAATCAGGTTTTATGAAAAAACTAGCCGAACGGAAAAGGGAAAGGGCGATTGGCTGGGTGATTTAGAAGGAGCATGCGTGGATTCCCTCTTCGAATGTCCTTTTTCCCGAGATATGCAAGATACAAATGCAACTTAACAAGTGGGAGACAAGTGAATATGACTTTCTTCGTTTGATGGCTAAGCCTATGAGTCAGAAGTTTGCAAAATATTTGGGCGAGTCTTGCTTGGCACTCGCAGTTTCTGTAGTTCTTGATCCAAGATCCAAAATGGCTGTGGTAGAGTTTTATTATGAGCAAAGGCACATGCTTCTAGCAAGAATGCGTTCCAGAAATCAGAGATGGACCGGTACTTGGAGGAGATCGTGTTTCCAAATACCGAAGACTTCAATATTTTACATTGGTGGAAGGTAAACAGTGGGAAATATCCTACTTTGGCAAGGATGACACGTGATATTTTGGCTGTTCCGGCTACTACAGTTGCTTCGGAGGCAGCGTTTAGTGTGGGAGGTAGGGTAATTGATGTAGTCGTGCTTCTTTACTTCCGGATATCGTAGAGGCTTTGATGACTGCCAATGATTGGATTGAATCCCCTAAGAAAATAAGTGTATGTTGATTCTTTTTAGATATATGAATGTTCTTTATTGTAATTCTATAAAAATGTTCTCATATTTTGTTGCTTGCATACTTTCAGTTGACGAAGCAAGTGTTGCCGAACAACTATGTAAATAGAGGTAAAGGTAATCCATTGTTTCTTGTCTCCAATTAACCACTTTCAGTAGATACCTAATGCACAAATTTTTATGTGATTGATGTGGGGGAAATTATAAGAATTTTGTGTTCTGCGTAAACTGGATATCATTTAATTTCTTCTCGCTTAATACACAAAACGGAGTTATAGAGCTCCATCGATTTTGCATGATTTGAGATCCTGGATTGCGGTGAAGCCTTGTGAAAATACTGTATCTTGATACTTCATAAGCTAAGTTGGGACTTTCTGTGGTCGTATCATTTGGTAAACAAATTTTTGGTATAGGTATCCAGAAGAGCAGACTGATTGCTCGGATAAGAATTCAACAGATTTATATTAATTGGGAATCTTTTGAGCTCAGGCTCAGAATATCTAGTATCTTGCCATCTTGGTATGTATTTGAATGTCGAATGTCTTGGTACAATTGTTTGGAGAAATACTACATTTCACGTGATAATTACACAGATTGGCTATGAACGTACAATTGTAGGGTTGTCTTACATATATCTGCTGGCGCTAAAAGAATGTTGGGGTTTTGATTTTGATATCGTTATGTTTTGCTCTATTTCGTTCCTGATTGAAGTTTCGTTAAATGCCTTGTGAATCTTCATTTTGTTTCTCTTGTGCAGTCTATGGATGAATGTGAATACCTAAACATGATGTTATGTTTTCTTATGAGGCTTTGTTTACTCAGGTGTTGCAAGGCCTAAAGATGACTTTGATATTGTTGATGAGGCTAGTAGCAGGAGGGGTGGTGGAGGAGGGGTCTCCTTTTGTTTTAGTGTTTCTGTTGGTTCTGCAGATCATGATGACAGAATTTGCATTCGAATAGATTGGAGCATGGCAGAAAAAAGGAATTGCGAATGCTACCATCCTCATGGATAGTTTGCTTCTTATTAAATTTTGGGAAAATTTCAAAATAGCACCTGACCTTTTACACAAATCACACACAGACACCTGACCTTTTAAAATTATCAAAAAAACACCTGACCTATTTAAAAACCCCTCAATTTTTCACCCGCCGTTAACTTTCCATCCAAAATAGACAAAAATGTTGAAAATGTTCATTTTAGCACAAATATTGGCAAAACAAGATTAAGGCTCATTTTGGCAAAATACAATATTATACTCATAAACAAGATTAAGGCTCAATTTGGCTTTAAAAGTCAATTAATAACTTAATTTTTGTCTTTCTTTATTAAAAAAAAAACACTCATTTGTTAATTTTGGATCAAGACAAATCAATAAGTCACAAAAATTACTTAACTCAGTCACTTTTCACACCAACCCATGACTATTCTATGTTTTTTGTTTTTTTCTTTTCCTTTATTTAGTACAAAGTAATCTTATTTGGCTGCATAGTTATGGGTATTTAATTACTAAATTAAGCTTGATTCCTTATTTAGGGTGTGTTTGGATTGAAAAATTAAGTAATTTTTATGACTTATTGATTCGTTTTGACACAAAACTAACAAATGCGTTTTTTTTTCTTTTGAATAAAGGTAAAAATTAAGTTATTAATTGACTTTTAAAGCCAAATCGAGCCTTAATCTTGTTTATGAGTATAATATTGTGTTTTGCCAAAACGAGCCTTAGGCCCCGTTTCAGAACACAAAAAAAGTTTTTATTTTTTAAGAAGGCAATTTTAAGCTCAAAAATTATTGGCTTATTGAAATCTAAAAATATGCAGTATGAATATTGTTTGAAAGATCTCTATGATGCAAAAAAATTGAAAAATTATTTTTCATTTACATTATTTTTTAGTTTGAAAATGTGAAATAAGTTGCTTATTTTTCAAGAAGGTTTCTGAAACGGGGCCCTAATTTTGTTTTGCCAAAATTCGTGCCAAAATGCACATTTTCAGCATTTCGGTCTATTTTGGATGGGAAGTTAACGGTGGGTGGAAAATTGATGGATTTTTAAATAGGTCAGGTGTTTTTTTGATAATTTTAAAAGGTCAGGTGCCTGTGTGTGATTTGTGTGAAAGGTCAGGTGCTATTTTAAAATTTTCTCTTAAATTTTTGCGAAAAGATATTAAATCGGATGAGTGATTAGGCTCTATTATTTCAAATATTTGGGGCTTAAGTAATAGGTTGAACTCTATATCGATTGTAAATTTTAGTAGTTTTAGTGCAAAGGAGAGCTAGTTATCGTATGACTGCTGTATTATGGTAATGGTATAGTCTAGATCTCCCCCTCTCCTCTCTCTCCTCCCATTTTTTGGAGAATTTTTTTTTATTTTTTTCCCTTTTTAAAAAAATCTGGAATTAAAAAAAATAATCAAATCGGATTGGATTCGGATTTTCAGATCAGATCCAATTTTTTCGGATTCGGATTACCACTATCGGATCCGAGTCTTATTGGATTCGAATCGGATCCGAGTCTTATTTGGTTCAGATCGGATCCGGATTTGTCGGCCTAGTTGGGATGGTTGACATCGCGACGCCGGAATAGCAGGAGAATGGAGAGAGGCAGAGAGGCGGCGAGTGGCGGCGGCTGAAGGACAAGGCAGCAACAGAAGATGAAACACGCTTGGAGCAGCTACACAAAGGACAGAGGAGGTTAAAGGGATGCTTATTCGTGGAAAAGAGGTGTGGTTTTGCAGGCGGTGGAGGGGGTGTGGGGGGGGAGGAGGCGGCAGCCTCCCCCCCACCGTGAGAGGGCTTAGCTTATATCCGAAAGTCATACTATAAAATACCACATTAGTTGCTAATTTTTGGAATTTGACAGGGTCAAGTGATAAAATAATTTCGGAGGTGGCGCCACCATTGCCGATATTGATCCGGCGAACTCTGCTATAGTATTAGAGACACAGGCAATTAATTCAAGTAATACATTGAAATACTCTAATCTTTCTATTATCTACAATCAACTAGAGCAAAAAGGTATAAAGAGCCATCAAAAAGTACACAGAGCCATCAAAAAGTCCACAGGTCTTTAGAATTATAGAGATCATTGACTGATTTCAGGGTATAAAACTGGTAGTAACATTCTTAAACAGAAACCTCTTCCTGGGTCAAGCATTTTCCCACCCTCAATTCTCTAGATGCCTCAGAATAGCACTCCTATTTTGTACAGTTTTATCAACCACCAAAAAACAAAAAAACCAAAATGTATACTCATGAGTCTGAATCCAGGCCAATTTCACTAAGACTGGAAACTGATGATTAAGCAAGTAGCACTGGCTTTTCAACTATCTGCATCCAATTCCAATAAAAAGGGAACTCTGATTTTGATGCCGCTAAATTTCTCACTTGATTGTGGGTTTCTGCCTCGTCTTGGTGAACTTTACGTCCCCATTAAGAACCGAACCGACAAACCTTTCGACTTCCTCTGCATTCATCTCACCATCAAATGCTGCATACTTCCCCTTTCGAGGTTTGTAGGCGATCAAGACTTTGTCTGATGATTTGAATCCCGATTTCTCGAGTGCGTTTAGAAATGACGGATGCTTGGATGCATCCAAAAGAACATGGGAAATAGAGTCTCCGGAACTGGAGGCCAAACTCCGGCGCCTTGATAGTGGTTTCTGAGAAACCTACAATCACAAATCATGCAGCAAATAAAGAAATTATTCTTTTTATCACAATTTCTAAACCCTCAAAGGAATATCTTCTGTAAGAAAGAAACAGTAACTCACCCAAGTTGAATCTGTTCATCACACTAACATTTGCACACATGTATGTATACCACAGCTAACCTTGAGTCTTATCAGTGTAAATTTCAGCACCTTGAAAGTTTTATACAGATGCGCTTCTCAAACAGTACTCGTTTTCATTATCAAGTATAACATGGCTATCTTAAAATTCTATCATTCTCAAATAAACCCTTGAAATACCGCAGCTCTAGACAGGCAACGGCTAAAACTCCTAGTATTTCTTTTATCTGCAACCAAGGAAGCAAGAACATCTAATATTTCATTTGAAGTTTACTCAAACAGCGCCTAAATGAAGGAAGGAAGATAGTGATAGCCCGAAGGAGTGTTCAAAATTTAGTAGTGAGAGAGAGGAGAGTATTACGAAGAGGACCAAAGTTTGACGGCCTAGGCATTGATGAAATAGGACACAAAGGGGGAATAAATGCTAAAGGAAGAAATAGGATGGTTATAGTTACCACCAGGCAGCATCAATTTAAAGAGGCTAGACCATTTTACTTTGTTACTGTACATCGAACAAGCAACATTAAACTGAATGGATGGAGTTACCCAATTTACAAAATACTCAATGACGACTATATCATAATCAGAAGAATCAATCAAAACGTAATAGCTAGAAAGGAGCATCATCAAAATAGGAGTAACAATTATTTAAATTTGAATTATTCGACTAACCTCTGATAAAATCTTTTGCAGCTTGTCTTTCCCTCTGGACGACCTAAAAGCACCAATGATACAAACAGGAGTGGTCTCTCCACAAAGAGCATCAAAATTAGACGCTCCAAGTAGGGGAATCTGTTTATCGCCAGATTCACCTTGTGTCTTTTTAGCTTGACTTGAAGCTGCCTTTTTATTCTTCTTTTCAAAACTATCAAGTAAAGCACTAAGCTCTTGAACTGCAGAGTTCATATCTTTCACAGAAATCCCTGTTTTCAAAATTTGCTTCTCCCCATTTGATAGCCAACCAACAATAGCGGGAAGCGCATCAACTCCCAGTCTTCTCACCGTTGGATCTGAAATATCATGGACCTACATAAACGTGGAAATATAGAAGTCAATAAACATCATGACCTTAGCAAGAATCAACTATTCCAACAAAGATGAACAAAGATTTTCACCAGCGAATAGTGATAGAATGACAGCTTCTGAGTATGAAAACTTATATACTTCAAATTGTACAACATTCAACGGGAAAAATAGGACAGTTAGATAATGATACTAATGATACTAAGCACCTTAAAATCCCACTAAAGTTTAGTTTTTCTTCCTTTTCAATTTTCGTAAGAACACACAGGTAGGTACTAGGCTAGGGGGAGAGTGTGGAACCTCAAACCTATCAGCTACATTTTGGAGGCCCCACCATTGGGCAAACTATCATGCTCATACCACGAAGGCGCGTCTTATCTAACAAGAATGAAGCAAAATGGAAACAATGGGACGTTGAGAATCCTTAGCTTACCTGCGAATCATAGAAAGCAACACGTTTGTGATGCAAGCCACTAAGCACACGCCAAATAACAGGGGTATCTTTCTTTGTTGAGAGCAACATCACTTTAGGTAATGTTTCTCCAGTGCCAGAAGCAAACTCGAACTGGCTCAAGTCGATACGTTTTGAGAACCTTGGGAGATGTTCTTGGCAAAATGTTTTCAAACTTTTCACAGCCAGATCTCCCCTAAACTCTACCAAGGAGCCACTGTTACTTGCAACGTAGGAATAAACAAAAATCTTGGGTTCTCTGTGAGGATGTATACCCAGCTCCTTGCAAAAAGATGACTCAGTTTCACAGTTGATGCTTCCAACCTGAAATACAGAAGTAATAATAACTATAAATGCTTTTAATCGGAAGATATAAAAGGAAAGACACATAAAAGATATGGCATACCTGTAACGCTCCTTGCAATGAGTTAGCTACCTCTTCTATAAGAGATTCGAACTGTTGAGTCCCCTTCATTGTAGGTGTATAAGATAATATAAGCCAAGTCATTCCTTTATCATATATTTCTTTCTTGTACACTTGCGAATTTACAGCACGGATGCTCTTAGGGGCACTCCTGGACCCAAATTGAGACCTGCTGGAACTACTGAAACCCGCAGATTTACCCCCACCTCCCATACCACTACCCATACCGACTCCAAAGAAGCTTGAGAAAATATCATCTAAACCAAAACCAGAAGATTGTTGACCACCTGGTCCGCCAAAAGAAAATGAGAATGACTGAGAACCTCCACTTCCACCCATATTCTGCCATTCATCCGGCCTGAAGCTAAACCCACTTTGCCCAGGTCCTCCACTCGTGAAGTAGGTATATCCCCCTTGGTCCCCAGCATATCCAGCATTGAATCCAGGATTACCCTTCTCATCGCCATGTAGATCATAATTCTTTCTCTTCTCTTCATCTGACAAAATCTCATATGCTGGAAACAGGCAAATTAAATGCAAAATTAGCACTTAGAGCAAGAAATGGAACCAAAATACAGAGGATCTTGTCCAGTGACCACAGTCTCAATGACCTATTCTCCATCCCACTAGTTGTCAACGTATTATCTTAGTGTCCTAGGGAGCCAATAAAAGAACCACGGCAATTAAACATCTTAACAATCAGAAAACATATAGTAAAACAGTGCATGGGGAACAAGGGACTCTACAAAGTACTACCACCATAATACTCTGTTTGGAACAGGGGGAAAGAAAGGAAAAAGAAAAGAAAATGATTAAGAAGGAAATGACAGGGAAAGTTAAACAGAAATTGGGGGAAAAGTCGGATTTTTCTTTGAACCCTTTTCCTTCTCTTTTTTTAAGAACAGAACAAGGGACGGATTTTTTTGAAATTTTCTCTTCGTTTCTACTTTTTTTTTTTCAATAAGTTCGAAATGGAGCCTAAGTCTTTCTCCACATCCACAAATCCTGCCACTAACAGAAAGCCATCAAGGAATGCAACAAGCAGATTATACAATTTACCGTTATTAATCTCGGCAAACTTCTCTTGAGCACCCTTATTTTTGTTCTTGTCAGGATGATATTGGAGAGAGAGCCTGCAAAGTAAATTGAGAAAAGAATTAGTCTATAAGATACCCTATAAGCAAGAAAGCAGGCATGGTTCGATCAGTATCTACAAATCAAAGTTAAAAATACTTAAAATGGTACAACAGTAGATAGAAAAACTGCAGATGTATCATCCACGCTTAGAAATATAATCAACATGATAGAACAGGGTAATCTAGTCAAGAAGATAAGGAGAAACTCATGAAAAACACAAATTATAAATTGGAATGAGGCTGAGAACAAGACAAGAAGAGACTCTCATGAAACACATA
This sequence comes from Rhododendron kiyosumense, assembly GCA_019656275.1. Lineage (NCBI taxonomy): Eukaryota > Viridiplantae > Streptophyta > Magnoliopsida > Ericales > Ericaceae > Rhododendron > Rhododendron kiyosumense. The sequence continues at coordinate 67,911 of BPLS01027542.1, forward strand.
CTTGTGAAAAGCTTTCTGTATTTCTCGTTGACTTGCATTTCGCTCAACCCCGAGCACCTGAAACAACATACAGTTTGCAAACAGATTAGAACTGGAGAATATGCAATTAACAAGGCAACAGAAAAACTAAATGACTGAACATGCATTCATCAACCACAGCTCATGACACAAATTATATTGAAGGCAGCTGAGAATTTGAATCAAATCTCAGTGCATCCTTTGACATCCATCTTACTTCACAATCTACAATACCTATGCACGCGATCTATTTTCTAATCATTCAGTCAAAATTACTCCAATATACAGACACTTCAAATAATTAACCCACTTCAACCTCTAACAATTTCTTGGTTGGTCAGGTCAGTCAAAACTGCAAAGCTGAATCTACTACAATGTAGGAATTGGTCAGGTCCTCACATTATTTTTGGGCCTACTGGGCAAGTAGGCATTGGTGTCCTTGTTTTGTGTGCCTGCTTGGCATTGCTTTCCTCGTTTTGTTTGATTTGGAGGGTTTATTCTCCTTTGTTCTAATTGTTGAAGGCCATGTGATTCTTTTACTTTGTTTGCTTTTCTATGAAATCTCACTCACCCAAACAAATGCATTAACAAAGAGAGGGACTAATGCACTGGATCCCATCACAACTCCGCAGTCTCAGTTTGGTTTGGTAAAGAGAGGGACTGATTAACCATAATGTGATATTCCCTGATAAATATTTCAATTGTAAAGCCAAATCAAACTTGACCATTCTTAGCAACTAGCCCAAACAGCTAGGATCCCCTAGTGAATCATAGGTGTCAATGGAAGGCTCAAACTTCATGTGAAGTGCTTGTCAAATTGCCATGACAAAAATAATTTCGACAACATTCTTTCTTAATCAATAAGTCCCTGACCACAGGGAATCAGTTATCAGTTATACTAAAAATCTAATCATCCCATCTCAACAAAACCAAAACTGACCCAATTCTTCGGTAAGTAATACAGACACAATCCAACAATTCCCATCTAACGCTCCACCTCTTTAACACTTACAACACACTACAAACATTAGTCACCTAAATTAAAACGGGAGAATTGCTCATACACACACACATGCTGTATACATAAACCTTTGTCTCAACATGCTCATATACTTACAGGCATAAAACTAACAAACAAGAATCAATTCTACGAAAAAGCTAATCATCCCGTGTCCAATGGAACCGAAACTGACCCAATTCCTCGGCCAAAAAAAAAAAGCCTCAATCCAACAATTGCCCAACTGTAGCTCCACCTTTTCAACTCGTTTCAAACCTTGTAGATTAAAACGGGAGACGAAAAACACTGAACTTGCGCACACACTCACAATTTCTATCACACATGGACCTCTATCTGAACGTGCATACATATATACACAGATATAAACGCAAAGCGGTAGAGGCATAAAAGGTCGTACCTTGTAGGGGTCGAGGGTTTTCGCTTCTAGGGCAAATACCAGGAGCGACGCGCCTAGGATTACCAAAAAAGCTGAACTAATCTTCATTCTCGAACCAGAATCGCAAAATTCGAGGATATTCGGTCGTTGATTCGCCGTGAGAGAGAGTGAAATCCCCGGATGATTTTTCTGAGACGTCGCGTGCGTTTGGAGAATTGATGAGAGAGAGAGAGAGAGAGAGAGAGAGGAGGAGGAGAGAGAAGACGCGGGGAGGGGGTTATATTTGGCGGGGTAGAGAAGAATCCAGAGGCTTCGGCCGTTGGGTACGCGTGGCGAGTGACGACAGCTCCACGAGGACTGGCCAATAGAATTTCGTGATTCTCGATTTGGTGACGACTTTTTGGCCCACGTCACGTGCTTGCTTCATAAGCTCCAGTGGTAGTGGGAAGAGATGGGTACCCGACCCGGTAAATTTTTTTTTTTTTTAGGATGGGCATTTTGTCGGATTGGGCATTTTGTACACTCAAGCAGCGTTTTCGCTATGCTAAAAACTATGAATTATTTCTTTTGATATTTTATAGTTGTTTTTACTAAATTATATGTAAATGCAAAAAGTTGTGGAAATTTAGAGGGAACTTGACTAAGGCTTCTTGTAAACTCTCTCTCTTTTTATTTTTTTGTGTGAGTATTTTGTTCATTTTTTTTGAATTTCGTTAGATTTGAGTTATATTTTTTGGATTAATCTTTCTTCTAAATGAGATGAGTCCAAAAAGTACAAAATTATGATGAACAATTAAAAAAAAGTTCACTCAAAACCAAAAGAATTCAAACAGCAGTGTTTTGGTCTACAATATCGTCTCATATGAACTATTTTCAACATTTTGGCTCACATTTTTATACTTCTTTGATTTCTCTCGTCGAGATGAATAAATAATCCCAAAATTTAAAACAAAAAGTACTTGGAAAATAAAAAATAATTAAAAAGTTATGGATAAATAAGTTTACAAGAATTGATTACCCTAAAGGCAAGAAGTTGTGAAGAAACAAGTTTGCTAAAGGAAGAAGCTGTAGATCGACAAATAATATAGGAGTGGAAATGCCTAATAAACTATTTTTGTGGTATGGGTGGTGGTGAAATAAATAATCGTGGAATTAGTGGTGAAGTGATGGTGGTGCAGTGGTAGAGAGATGGTTGTGGTGGTGATAATATGAGAAAATGTTGGCCGTTGGGGTTGTGCTGAAGGTGCATGCAATAGTGAATTATTTGCCGCTATTATTCGGAGGTTTTGGGTGGCTTTTGCTGGTGTGCCCTTGTTCTGTTTAATCTTTATAATCGTTTATAAAAATTAATACTAATCTTTTTGTTGTTGTCAAAACAAAAAAAACCAGTCCTGGTGAGGTCAAAGGGTGGTCAAATAATGGTGATAATGATAGTAGTCCTAGTAATCAAGTGATAATGCTTGTTTATTGTGGCCCAGAAAATCTTAAAGTGAATCCTAAAAAAAAGGGTCCTTATTCCTCATTCTTTAAGGAAGCTCGTAAGATGTTGGATGTAAGCCACGCTCTGGGTATTGAACTTAGAGGAGGGAGAAAGTATAATTTAAAGAGACTTAATTGTCGAAATGCAAGAGAAAGAATTAAAGGAAGGTCCCAAGCTCTAGATGACGTTGTGGAGGAGTTTGTCTCAGAAGATGATTGCGAGGGTGGTACATGCATCTCTCTCTATGGTTTTTTAATATCGAGTTGTGGCGGGTTTGGGGTTTTTTTTTTTTCGGTGCCTTCGGGTTTTTTTTTATTTCTTTCGGCTGGTTGTTTTTGAGCTATTTTGGTTTTTGTGGTTCCTTTTTGGTGTGCGGCTAGCATCTTGCCAGTTTTCAGTTGGCGTCTTGCCTTCCCTTAGGTCTCGGGTGACTTCTTGCAAGTGTACCCTTGATCCTTTTAATTTTTGTAATGCTTTATAAAGATTAATAAATTCTTTTTGCCTTGGAGGTTTGGGAATTAAAAGACTTCTTGAACACAACATTGCTCTCTTAGCAAAATGGTGGTGGAGATTCAGTTCTGAAAAGCAGTCCTTATGGGTTAAATTGGTCACTAAAAAATACAAATTGGGAGAATCACAATGATGGCCTTCACTGCCTGCTGCTTCTAGAGTTTCCAAGGTTTGGATTGACATTTGCTCCATTTGTAATGAAAATTCATCTATTGGCAAGATCATCCATGAGGGCCTTAAAATATCAGTGCATGCTGGTAATGCTACAAGCTTCTGGAATGATATTTGGCTTGAGAAAAACTCTCTCAAATCTCTCTATCCCATCCAAAAGGAAGCTCTGGTCTTAGAATGCTCCCGTTCTTCTGCCTCTGATAAGTGGCCTCTTACATTTACAAGAAGGCTCCATCCTTGGGAGGAAAACCAGCTTGATTCTTTGCAATTAAAGTTGAATAGGTTTCCCATTGATCCCTCTAGAGAAGATTGCCCTCACTGGAAATGGAGCTCCTCTGGCCTCTACTCTGTATGTTCAGCTTACTCAACTTGGGAGAAACAAGTTTTCCAACTTAATGACTGCCTCAATTCTGTTTGGAAAAACCTTGGACCTGCCAGGATTGATGCTTTCGTTTGGCTAGCTATTCAGGAAATTAAGGATTGCTACTAGATCTGTTTTGGTAAGAAGAAACATTATACCTTTGAATGCTGGTTCCTGCCCAATATGTACTCTATCTCTTAAGACCCCTCTTCAACTCTTTCTCCTAGTGTTCACTTGCCTTGCATATTTTGGTCTGCCATTCTCTCTTGGTTGCAGGTAACTTGGGTTTACCCTTCTACGCTTCATGGTTTGATTGATTTTTGGTTCTCCAATTCTTTCCATAGTGTTCAGGAAATCTGTTGGAACATCACCCTATATGTTGTACTTTGGACAATCTGGAATACTAGAAATGATCTAGTTTTCAAAGACAAGCAACCTAATGTCGATGAAGCTGTGGACTACTTAATCAAGCTTAGGGTGGCTTTTTGGGTTAAAGGAAAATACAACCTGAATTCCTATTCGATTGAAGACTTTAGGAGCCACTTGGATGGAATTAGACGGCACAAGATTTGACAGCCTGGATTTACTGGAGTGAATAGTTTTATTTTAGTTCCTTTTTCTTTTCTTTTCTTTTGTACTAACTCTTGGTTGGTCTTCTCTTTTCCCCCAAGGATTGTGGCTTGCACATGATTGTTCTATAATGCTTGCCCTCACCGTTTCGATGTACCTTTCATCAAGTCATTTTATTTTGCTGATCAAAGAATAAATAAATTCTTTTTGCCTAGGGAAAAAAAAAGTACGGATTCCACCTAAGGCGAATTGTGATGATGGAAAGCTTTCTGTATGTTTTGATAAAGCATGATAAGCTTTATGAATTGTGTGAAACTCTTGAGTTATGAAGGAATATGTATGAACTGCGGATGCGAGTGCCAGATGAAACTTAGAATGAGTAAAATGGCGCAAAAACCTCTTTTATCCTTAGTGGCTCTGACGATCTTCAAATTTTTCTTCTTAATTTTGACCCTCTTTTCGTATACAATACTTATAATTAGTTTAAAAGTACAATTCCACCATCATCTACAACTTTGCATGCCCTCTTTATAAATATAATAAATTAGGTTTTGATCCGAATTAAAAAGAGGAGGATGAGAGGATTTTGCCAAAATAATTTGTTCTTCAGCTAGCATGTTGAGGTTAAAATCGTCAAATCATTTAATTGAAAAGTATTCTTGGATCCACAATACTTGGATTCGAAAGTAGACTCATTAGAATTTTCAACGGTTAAAACTATACGCAAATTAGAGTTCGAGAGTATTCGTGACAAGCTTGTGAAATTTGGCTTGTTGTGCTAGCTTTGAGGTTGCGCCCTAGGCGCATGATGAGGCGCATTACAGAGTATTTGAATGCGCCCGGGCGCATGTAAATTAACATTACACACAAATCTTACCATTTCTTCCTCTCTCCCCCTCTCTCCTTCCCAATCACACCTCGTCATCTCTTATACTCCGTTCTTTTACCTCACTACCACCACTACCTTACCCATGATCACCCAGACCGAAATCCAATCCCGCAATTTTTTATTTTTTTGTGTTTTTGACGCAGCGGAATTCACGAAGAGATTAGTTGCGTACTAATCAAACGAATAATAGGTACTCGTAGCCACGAGCAGTTCTTGAATCCTCAAGAGAAAAAAAGACAAAGTCTGAATATTATTGATAAAAAGCTGCATAAACCCTAAGTTACAAACCTTTAAATAGGCGAAACCCTAGAAACCCTAAAAATAAACTTGGAAAATAAAAAGTCCCATAATTTGGAGCTTTTCCTAAAATTGAAAACGGGAAAGAAAAACAAGACTTTCCCAAAAAGAATCAATTTTAAAGGAATTACGGACTAAGAGTTATTAACGAATCAAATATTTCCTAAAACGGCAAAATAACGCAATTGAAAGCCTAAACGAAGGAATTAGGCCGAAAAACACCTTTCATCATCAACCTTAAGGTTCATGAGTATGGACCGGAGCGCAAAAATAAGTCAGCCCACCAAGTTTGGGCCTATTCCAAGCTCGTCCGAATTTAACCAATTTGGGTAATCTGAAATTAAACATCGTTTGGACTTTCGGGGCTTGGCTCGGTCCAACTGATCATGGAATTGGGCCTCCACGTGTTCTACATCAGTTTTACCACCATTATCAATACATGACCACCGCCAAGTTTTCACCAATGATATAACCACATCTTCACCACTACCACCACCTCAGCGCCATTGTTTCACCACCACCGCTATCGCTTTGCCACACCTCCACCACTACCACCACCTCAAAGCCAACATTTCTTGACCACCACCACTTCGCCGCCGTGATTTTCAACACTGCCACCAAATCATTGACGTCTCACAACCACCGCGTAGCTACCGGTACCATCACACTATCAGCACCGGCTCCGACAACAAAACTTCATCGCCACTCTCACCACCACCACTAGGTCCACCACCTACATAGCATCATTTCACGACCACATCTCACTCTACCACCACCACCATCACCATTTCTTCACCACCGCTACCACCACTGACACACCGTCACTGAACCACCACACCTCCACCTTATCACCATGCCTTATCAATCTTTTGCGATTATGTGGTCACTGGAAACATTCGAGAGATGAAAAATAAAAAACAAAATCTTATATAAATCGCACATAAAATTCATACAAAACTGTGGTATGGAATTTGAACATAAATCAGATGTCCGGACAAGGTTGAATGTTTTCCATCGATCCTGTTAATTTGTAAACGAATGAATTTGTAAAGTATTCATAACAACTCATGTTGGATGCTTGGATTTTCTTTATTGGGCATAACAATTTGTAAATGAATGAATTTGTAATCTATTCATAGCGCGCGTCACATGGTGAAGTACAAGTAAAGAATTTGTTGCCATTGAAAAGAAACCAACCGACGTATCTAGCGACCAGCAGCTGAGTCTAGTCAATGTCAAGAATTAATGTGCGGCTAAAACGATTTATTTTGTTTCATTTTTTAAGTTGTCTACTTATATTTATTTACTTTTCCCTTTTACTTTTTCTTGATAAATATATTCAATGTCCAAATATTGCGCGCCCAAGTGATTGCTTATGGAAACGAGAAACTCTACGCAACATCTCTTTGATAAAGTTGGAAAAGAAAAAGTGGTGAAAGAGTAACGAATTGTACTTTGCCTTTTCTTTTTTCTGTATGAGAGGAATAAATTAATCGATTTAGCTTTGGAAGCAAGATAAGGATTTCCTTCCGAATCAATTATCGAACTTGTGCTTCAATTGTGAACCATGACTAAAACTTCATTGGTACGACTTAAAGCATCGCTTTGGCGATCGGAATTGGAAACTTGACTGTCATTGTTGCCAACATAAGCTTAAAAGCCCTTAACCCATATCTTCTCGTTCCTATTTGCCTCGCATTCTCTGCTAAACAAGCTCGAGTGTTCTTTTCTATTCATCTCCTCCTCCCGACTTCCTCTTTCATTACTCAACGTAAAGGCCAAAGGGTGTTTGGAGGACCTGGGACATCGATCTCAGTTTGCTCAGTTTGAGAACACCAAAGAGGTATGCCTGAACAATACTTTCCTGCAGGATTTATTGATTAATGTAGGCTGGGATCGGAACTGTAAATAGTTTTTTTTTTTTTTTTTTGACTGCTCTCCTGTGGCACATCATTAACCTATCATCGATCAGGTCATTATCAACGACGTTACCAATAATTGTTTTCCTTGACATTTTCAGTGTTACTCTGGTCTAACGAGGTTGGCAGTTAGCGTGGTTGAAGGATCTCCAAACGGACTGACTTAAGGCAGCGACCAGGTTAATTACTTGTCTTTGTTTTTTTTTTTTGGGTTTCCCCTAAGTTAAATCTCTTTTGTTCCATTTTGTTAAAGCATTCAATATGCCCAAAAAATTCTACGAAGAGAGTATATAGAGAAATAGAGCAATCCAATATGAAATGCCTTTACAAATGGATTTATTTATTGACATGTGGCACCCTTGTGTGACGGGTTATGTCTTACAAAAGACACATGTTAGGAGGTATGATCATGTCTATTAGACACACCCATTAGGAATGGTCATGTTTTTTAAGACGGTTAATTAAGAAGCATCATGCCTCTTTGTAGCTTGGTATGTGAAGAATCATTCCTATAGTAGACATTAATTCAATTACGATGGATCATGCCTCCTGTAGACCCTCATATTTCATATCTCTTTCTTAGAGTATCCACAGTGCTATAAACAAAATTGGATAGTCAAAAATTGTCATGATCACCTTTCGGATATTCTTTTAAGGAGTTGCTAAAGTTAAAAAAATGGAAGTCTACAATGGCATAATCAAAATTGGATACCCAAAATTTGTCACGTCATCTTTTCAAACTAAAAAATATATAAATTTTCAAAATAAAAAAAAGTTTTGAAAATAGAAAAACAGTTTTTGAAACAAAAAATTTTTGAAAATTTTTGAATGCTGAATTATCATTATTATCATTCACAGTTATTATGGTGAATTAATGCTGCCATCAAAGTAATGGGTTTGTCCTCCCAAAATATTACCATTCCTATCCATGTACCCTTAACCATCATGTTTTGTTTCCCTGTTCCTCTCTTATTTTCAATCATAATCTGGGCTTCATCTTGTGAGCGCCTTAGCCTTACTTCATAAGGTTTGGTATCTATGAAGCATGGGTATGGGTATGCATACCGATACTGGTTGGTATGATTGTATGGTAAAACTAAGAAAATAGGTGTGGGTGAGGGTAAAATTAGGGTACGTCAAGAAAATTGAAATGTCTTCATATTTAAGGGAAATGTATTATTTGTAATAATTACAAACCAAATGAAAGAATTAGTTAAATGACTTCTGTTGATTAAGATCCAATATACAAACCGCAGTTAAATGCGCGCCATGAGTAAGGTACAAACCAGGGTGAGTTTGGGGTAACAGATGCTTTACAAAAACCCTGTACAAAAGATTTACTTATTGAGTAATAGCCCACTCCAATTAAGCACTTCTATCATTCCTAAATGTTTAACACTTTCATGCTTTTTGTTGTCCCATATAATTTGTTCATTTTGAAAAGTCAAAAGCAAAATATAGTAAACTTTCCATGTTACCCTTTTCTTTTGGGTACAAAATTTTAAATTCAAAATTTCAAGTACTATTCAAAGTACACTAGAAGGGTAAGATTGGACACTTCCTTTTTGCACAATATAATAATATTTCTTCCTTAAAAGTTAGAACTTTCAAAAGTGTCAAATATTTAGGGACGGTACCTGACGATTTTCTAGTCCTAAATTAGTGGGTTACCCCAAGCGTAGGGCGGAGACCGACGTAATACAATATTCAATAAGATCAGAGTCGAATCCACAGAAACTATGATGTGTGCTAATGAAAAACTCGGGTTGTTACTGATTAAATTCGCTCTTAGGTAGCCACCCCTTGTATTTGGTGTTGAGATTTAACTAAACTTAAGGAATTGTTTGGTTTTTCAAATAATTAAAAAGAAGATATGGTCATAAGGTTCATAACACTCGCAACCAGTCCGGACTTATCTGCTCCATTCGTTGTTCTTGAAAATGTTTGACTTTAAAGAGAAGAAGATACCCCAAAAGATGTGAACCGTTATGGTCGCCGTTTACCCATGCGCAACGGGGAATAAGTTTTGGACCCCCATTCCCCCATTCACATGGGCTCCGACGATGTCCGGGTTCAACGGATGTTCTTCAATAACCTAAAATTGCCTTTTTTATTGTTTGAAAAAACAGGAGCAGTACATCTCCAACTTGGCCACTGAGTGCTATTCACCCCGCGACTCTATCTATACGACTACTCATTCATTATGAAACTAGAAACGCGAGAAATCCTAATTTGAAACATGTTTTTAAATACGAAATAAACAAAAGATATGAATTAAACAAGTACCAAAGGACAACTTTATTAAAGAACAAAAATTAAAAGTAGTTATCGGGGTGCGGATAATTAAAAAAAGCTTCAAAAGTTGAAGGAAAAAGAAAAAAAAAAGAACTAAGAAGAAAACGTAACAATGTTCAGAATAAAGGAATTTTCGTGATGGCAGCCCTTTCTTTTCTCTATTATATGCGTGTGTGGGAATTCCCGTAACTATGCAACCCTACTACCCATTTTATCTGTTGGACTTGAATGACCCCTCCCGTGCTAACGAAGAATTACTCTCTCTTAAGCAAAATGTTGCTACTACTATTCCATGGGCCCACTAAATTGACATAGTGCAAGCCCAATTTTCTTGGCCAATTAACTTCCAAATCAGTAGTAGTTTCCGATTGTCGATGGACCCACCAATTGAAACTATTTTTATAATAGGCTTTCGGCTGGACATCAAAGAAAGCTCAACTTTGCGCTCTTTGTGTATTAAACCTTCCAAATACCTACAACACAATAATTAAGTATTAAATTTCGAATAACAATATTAAAAAGATTTAGCAAAGGTAAATTAGAGGGCGCTTATGTAAACATTTACGCGCCTATCAGACGGAGGGAGTACTTATTTTTTAAGAAGGAGATTTCAAACTCAAAAATCATGTATTAATTTAAGCAAATAATTTTTCTAGTAATATGGATCTTATTCGATAGATCTCATTGGGATCTTTTAAACGGTGCAAAAAAATTTAAAAATTTATTTTTCATTTATATTATTTTTAAGTTTGAAAATATGAAAAAAACTGTTTATTTTTTAAGAAGATTTTTGAAACGGGGTCTGAGTAGTAATTCTACCGAGGTAGGCAGAATATGGCTTGAAGCGTGAGTTTGGGGTTACACTTGCCTAGGATATAGTGCACATGCGATATCTATTGTGTATGGAGGCAATCTTTCCAGATTAGGAGCAATTAAGGAAGCTGAAGAGAATCCGCACATTCTTCTTTACCTAATCTAAGGTAAGTTGAGGAGGCGATAGGCCCTTGCGAAGTGTTAGGGTGTGGGCACACGCTCTGAAAATCGTATCGGGTGTGCCCCTTTTTTTAGAGCTTAGCGAAACACCCAATTTAGAGTCGTCACTTATGTTTGAAGTTTGAAGGTCTGACACCCAAGAAACCGAACTTGAAACGCTTGCTACGTTGTTTGATTTGAAAAAGACTTTGTGGATTGGTCCGTTGTCACCTTTGATATCGTAGGTTCGGGAGCCAAGTTATAAGAGGACCGAGGAAGAGTTTAAGGCACCCCCTCTTGCACAATCCGGAGATCGGTCTCTACTTGAACATTTGTAAAACGCTTGCGATTCTCTCTCATTAATTAATTTTTCCTCTTATTGTAAGTATCCACAAAAACTTGACTGCTTCCTTGGTACTTAAAGCATCATTTTGGTAATAGGAATTGTACTTTGGATCGGAAGGAATTGGAAACTTGACTGTCATTGTTGCCAACATAAGTTCGAAAGCCCTCAAGCCATATCTTCTCGTTCTTGTTTGCCTCGCATTCTCTGATCAACAAGCTCGAGTGTTCTTTCCTATTCATCTCCTCCTCCCGACTTCCTCTTACATTACTCAACGTAAAGGCCAAAGGGTGTTTGGAGGACCTGGGACATCGATCTCAATTTGTTCGGTTTGAGAACAACAAAGAGGTATGCCTGAACAATACTTTCCTGTAGGTTTTCTTGATTAATGTTGGCCGGATCGGAACTGTAAATAGCTTTCTTTTGTTTTGACCACTCTCCTGTGGCACATCATTAACCTATCATCAAGTCATTATCAATGACGTTACCAATACTTTTTTTCCTTAATATTTCCAGAGCTACTCTGATCTGACGAGGTCGGAGCGTGGTTGAAGCATTTCCAAAAGGACTGACTTAAGGCAGCGACCAGGTTACTCTTTTTTTTTTTTTTTGTTTCCCCTAAGTTGAATTTGTTTTGTTCCTCTTTGTTAAAACATCAAACTCAAAATCATTTGGCAATGAGTGGAGAGGCCGCACAGGCTCATATACTAGATTCGGAGTTTATATTTAACCAATGTGAGACAAACTACAAGACTCCCCCCACGTGCAACCCCTGATTTGCACGTGGTGAGGTAAACAAACGATTCAACACATACGACAACAATAAACTATTAACGACAAACAAATGGGGAACCATCAACGACACAGAGTATTGTCCAAAAGCCTCCGGAAACATAATACCATGTTAAAGTGTTCAACTCAAAACCAATTGGCAATGAGTGGAGAGGTCGCCCAGGCTCATATACTAGGTTTGGAGGTTATATTTAAATAAATGTGAGACGAGCTCCAACTCTTCGTTTTTTCGTTGTTGGATTAGGAGTGTTGAAAATCGGTCTTCTGGAATTGGAAAATGGCGACATCTCTCCTTCGAAAATTGGAACCCAAAAAACACTTCGAGACATGTCACTGAGTCATCACTTTCCTAAAAATAATATTTTCCCCATTAGATGGTGTGCACTAGGCTACAACAAATCCAGCTTCAAGATAGAATGAAACCCAAGCTCCAAATTTTTGTCTGTGTTTGTATATATGAAGATGAAAAAAACAACAGAATATCATTGTGCCCAAAAAATTATAGGAAGAGAGTGTGTGGAGAGAGCAATCCAATATGAACTGCCTAAACAAATGGATTTATATATTGACATGTGGCACCCTTGTGTGACAGGTTATGTCTTACAAAAGACAAACGTAATTAAGGAATGATCATGTCTATTGAACACACTCATTAGGAATGGTCATATTTTTTAAGACGGTTAATTAAGAAGCATCATGCCTCTTTGTAGGCATCTATATGTGAAGAGTCATTCCTCTAGTAGCTAGACATTAAGTCAATTAGGATGGATCATTCCTTTTGTAGACACTCTCATCTTTCACATTCCTTTCTTAGAGTATCCACAATGCTATATTCAAAATTGGATAGTAAAAAATTGTCATGATCACCTTTCGGATATTCTTTTAAGGAGTTACTAAAGTTAAAAATATGGAAGTCTACAATGTCATAATAAAAATTGGATACCCAAAATTTGTCACGTCATCTTTTCAAACTAAAAAAAAAAAAAAAGATTCTGGATGTACAGCAAATGACGTCGTTTTAGGAAGGATGAAAATTCGCTAGTGTCTCTGGAACAATTGATCGACGTCCATAATTATACTAAAAATGGCATATTTTTTTAGTAAAGCCAGTTTTAAGTACCTTTACCGGCATTTTAGACCTATTGTCGTTTTGAAGCGGTTAAAAATTAAGGTTACACCCAAGCTTTGAGATGGAACAAATGCTTTTTCTGGGGATGAGCATCAATCGGAGGAGAGCAAGGCATTTGTAGGCGGTCTCGCTCATTCAGAGGTGGAGTGCTTAGAGCTTGCTCTATTTGTGGAGAGATTGGAGCTCGCTAACTTGAATGTGAAGCCTATTAATGGTAGAGTGGAACCATTAAAGCATACAAAAAGACGGCAAGTTCCACATACCCCCATAAGGAAATTGTTAGGAATAGTTTTGTAACACTATAGCATGCATTGTTTGCTTGTACAAAAGACAATTGGCAATGGATGAAGAATAAAAAAGTAAAACATCATTCGAGCTATGCACCAGTAAAAAAAAAAAAGAGTACTATACTAAATGCAAAATGTTAAAGCATCCAATACAAAAATCAATTAATAATGAGTGGAGAGACCGATTAAGCTCATGAAAAAATAGTTGTGGAGGTGAAATTTAGCCACTGTGCATGACACAAGCTCGTTAACACTCCCCACACGTTCAATCTCTGACTCGCATGTAAAGAATAATACAAAAAATTCATAACGCATGGATCAACCGGAAACTAAGTGCACTTATTGTCACACCCCTAAATGGTAAGTGACCGGCCGTGAACCATGAGACTAATCCATGGAACACGCAATCTAAAAAGAAAATAAATTAAATACCAAAGCTTTGAATTACAGAGTAATTTTTATTCAAAACTATGGGGCACAAACATCTCATGAACCAAATAATACCAATGAACCAACCATAATAAAAGGAATCCAAATAACTTATAACAAATTCTTTTCAAATGCGAAAGCGATAAAATAAACACTAAGCTAGGATGAGACACCCTAAGGAGGTCAAACTAAAAGAAGTCTCTGAGATGCTGCTAGAGTCCTTGTTTAAATCCCCGACTAGCCTGAAAAAGAAGTTGGAATACTTTTTCCTAAGAATGATCCGGTCAATAACAATCATTGAGCATTAGGGCCACCGACCTAATCCGGTCTCTTCCCTAATAGCCAGAGTCACCCCACACATAGAGAATTAATTTTTCCGGACTTCCAACAATATATTTCCAACAATATCCACAAAGTTCTCACCAAAAGATTATCCATACAATAAATAGTCTCACCAATACGCATGCCAATTTCAAGAACCAAAAATAAAACAAATACATATGTTTTCAATTTCAATAATTAATTTTCTAAAATAATAATTCAAGCGATACGGGAAAGTTCGCAAGTACGTAACATACTTAACCACTTATTTGGATCAAAAAGTAATGTAACTCAAACCACGCAAAACAAGCCTAACCTGAACAAAGCACCATATAGCAATATTATCACTAAGTGTATCAAGTATAATATTACGGTTATTACCCACTGTAGTTTAAAGCTACCTAAAACTATACTAATCTAAACCTAAGAATGATTCAAAAGAGACTAATCCTACCAAAACCATTACCCAATTTCCATTCCCTTTGCCATAGCCTTCCGTTCTTCCACGTACACCCAAAAGCCAATTAAGTGATTTGCTCCCTATGCATTCCACTTGTTCTCTCCCAACCAAATCAAAACCATAACCACCATTTGCAGCACACGCACACCACGTCACACACACACAAAACACCACAGCACACATTTACTCACCTGCCATGCGCGCGCTCTCTCTCTCTCCGGCACCCATCAATTAATTTTCCACCCAATTAACTTGCAACTGAACCGACTCAGAATAGTAAAACAATAAGATTTATTCAACTTACCAGGATTGAAGACGAGTGCGAAGACGATCTTGAACCTTTGATTGCGCAATTCTTTCCTTCTCAACGTTCTCTATAAAAAACATAACCCTAGCTAGTTTGTTCTGATTATCTCTATCTTTATAGAACTGCCGTCTAACTCTCAAAAATTCCTAATTTGAAGCTAACTAATTTATTTAAAGTATTTAAATTAGGAACTAAACTATTACTAAAAATTAATTAGACCTATACCATCAAAATTATAATAACGACAATTGTGCCCATAGTGTGCGCAAAATAAATAATTACGATCCGACCACAATATCCAATTACTAAAATGGCAATATAATTAATTTAAATAAATAAAATTGTTAGGCCGTAACACTTATAGCACAAACAACGGGAATTGACTAATAACGAAACAGAATCTTGTCAAATGCCAAAAAAAGCTACCATATGTTACAGCATCCAACACAAAAAACAATTGGCAATGATTGAAGAGGCCATTGACGCTTATATAATATTTTTGGAGGGGATAGTTAACCAACATGGGATAAGCTCTTCTCACAAAAAGTAAAGAGAAGAGTGGAAAGAATAATGCAGAAATTACGCTGCTCTTATTGTAGGTCCTTTTATATTCTCTTTGTTTACTTTTTTTTTTTTAGGTTCTTTCGTGCCTTGATTGATAGTTTTCACCTTTTTAAAATCAAATCTCATCCTTGACAACTGACGTTGGAACTCAATGCAGGAAAAAAGAAGAGTGAATTGAAAATGTGTAGCCCAACAATTGTACTCGACAAAATTGTAGAGAAAATCGTTGACATAGTGTTCGAATCAGTGGGGCGTCATCTCGGTTATCTTTTTCATTACAAGCAAAACATGAAGAATCTTGAAGTTGAGATGGATAAGCTTCAGGAGTTGAGAAGAACCCTTGAAGGAAAAATTGATGAAGCCAAGACTAGCGGTGAGGTTATTGTTGATAACGTTTCAGATTGGCTAAATGGAGCGGACAGGCTGAGACAAGGAGTTGAGATGTTTATGGACGAAAAAACTGTTAAGCAAAACGTTCAGTGCTTTAAATTCTCATGTCCAGACTTCATTTCGTGGTACAAGCTGAGCAAGGAAGCTGAAAAGAAGAAGGGTGATGTGAAAAGTCTCTCTGAGAAAGCGAACTTTGGTACAATTTCACGCCCTGCGCCACCTCCTCCGGAACTCCAATTGCCATCCAGCGGGGAATACGTGAGTTTTGGTTCAAGAGCATCGGCTTTCAATATGATCAGGGAGGCATTAAAAGATTCAAAGGTTAATGTGATTGGGGTATATGGAGCAGGAGGGGTGGGTAAGACGACAATGGTCAAAAAGGTTGGCGAACAAGTGAAAAAAGATGGACTTTTTGATGAAGTCGTGATGGCAGTTGTCTCTCAAGATGCAAAGGTGGCCAAAATCCAAGGGGAACTCGCTGACCGTTTACATCTAAAACTGGAAGGGGAAACTGAAGTGGGGAGAGCAAAAACACTCTGGAATAGATTGAACAATGGGAAGAGAAATCTGGTAATATTGGATGATGTTTGGAAAGAATTAAACTTGGAGGAAATAGGTATTCCCATCACTGATGGAAACAAAGGTTGCAAAGTTGTTCTTACATCACGAAACCAACACGTCTTGAAAAACATGGGAGTTGATAAAGATTTCCCAATCCAACTGTTGTTAGAGCAAGAGGCGTGGAACCTATTTAAGAAGAAGATGGGAAATTATGTTGACTCTCATGATCAACTTCATGACATAGCGTACACGATTTGTAACGAATGTCGAGGCTTGCCAGTTGCTATACTGGCAGTTGGTGCTGCATTGAAAGACAAAAGTATGTCTGCTTGGAAAAGTTCACTAGATAAACTTAAAAAGTCCATGCTAAACAAGATAGATGATATTGACCCACAGTTGTTTACCTCTTTAAGGTTGAGTTATGATTACTTAAAATCCACAGATGCAAAATCGTGCTTCTTGCTTTGCTGTTTGTTCCCTGAAGATGCCCATATTCCAATTGAGGAGTTGGCTAGACATTGCATGGCGAGGAGGTTGCTTGATCAAAACCCGGACACATGGGAAGAAACAAGAGATGCTGTATGTTCAGTGGTCAATACCCTCAAAACTAGTTGTTTGCTTTTAGATGGCGAAAATGATGATTTCGTCAAAATGCATGATATCGTGCGAGACATTGCTATTTCAATAGCGAAAGAAGAGAAAGCATTTCTGGTCAAACATGGTGTCAAAGAGTGGCCAGAGACGGGGACTTACGAGAAATACTCGGCAATCTCATTAAGGTACGAAACTATTCACGAGCTTCCCGATGAGTTGGTGTGTCCGGAACTTCACACTTTAATTCTGGAATGTAGCGGCAGTAAATTTCAGCCTGAACTATATAAGGAAATTTCGGATGGGTTTTTTAGAGGGACAGAGAAACTTGTGGTTCTGGAGTTGAACAAAGTAACTTTGTTGCCACTACCATCTTCACTTGGAAAATTGAAGGAACTTCGAATGTTATGCCTAATTGACTGCAAATTGGGAGATATAGCTATTCTCAAGTATCTCAAGAATAAGCTTGAAGTACTTCGACTCCGAGGTTCTGATATAAAGGCGTTGCCATCTGAGGTAGGCGAGTTAACTCATCTTCGGTTGTTAGATCTGGGGGATTGTGACAAGCTCAAAGTGATTCCAAATGGTGTCATATCCAAATTATACCGGCTTGAAGAACTACATTTCCCACGTGGCTTCGAGAATTGGGAGGGCACAACAGGCAATGAGGAAATAAGCAAAGTGAGCCTTATTGAGCTAATGTCATTGACTCGATTATCGACATTAGCTATTCGCATGCCACATCACAGGCTGTTGCCTAAAGACCTTGGCTTTCAGAATTTGATCAGATTTAATATTACAGTGGGTGCCACAGAATTTTACGATAGCAAAGATTATTCATCGGTGGTGCTTAGGGGCATTGATGATGATTTCAACATCTTGGAAAGCCTACTTGGCAAACCTGGAAGAGGTGGACTATACCCATCAAGATCCTTCAATAACTTAACTCAACTATACCTTGAAGATTGCAGGTTGAAATATCTCTTCTCCCCCTCCTGCGCAAGAGGACTTCTGCAACTCCAACGTCTACATATACAGGGAAGTGAGATCATGGAAGCAGTAATTGGAAATGAAGGAGAAAAGGATGAAGAAATAATCGCAAATGTTATAAAGTTTAGTCAATTGAAAACTTTGATTTTGGATGGCCTGCCACGCCTTATAAGCTTCTATCCTTGGATAAAGAAGGCAACAACAACCGAGAGTCATTCTTTTCCACGTCCACGGTCTCTCTTTAATGAAAAGGTAAGCTTCGTTGACATTACATTTATTTATGAGCAATGTTATGGTATAATCACAATTAATTAGGTACTATGTGATGTGTCA
>BPLS01027542.1:91283-105168 GCA_019656275.1 Rhododendron kiyosumense
ACTTTTGGAAGCCGGCCACTCAGTCTAACATTTTGGGGATTTAAATTGTCATTTAGTTTGATCATATTACCGACCTTGAAGTCGTTGGGAGTCCGGGGTTGTGAGAAACTGAGGTCCTTGACAGTCGTGAAGTGTGAGAAATTGATGAATGTCGTCCCGTCACTCATGCTCTCACTATTAAAGATTATAGAAGCCCTCTATGTTTCCAACTGTCCGAAGATGGAAGTGATTGTAGTGTTGGAGAAAAGGGAAGAAGAAACCCAAGAAGTTGCCAATAAAGATACAATCATTGTGTTCCCTAAACTAAGGAGTTTGGAGCTTCGAGAATTGGAATACCTTAAAGGTGTTTGCGCCTACAAATCTGAAGACCGACTCTGCTTCAACGTCCAACTACTTATTTTCTTACCTTTTAATTCAGTAGATCGATTGTGGCCTTTGGGCCGGGTGCATTTAAAAAGAAGATACCTATGTGCGCATATAAATTTTGAATTTGTACAATATAATACGTCTTAGAAAACCATATATGAAACCACATAGATGTGTCATATTCATCTGATATATGAATTTAGAAACAATAGCCAAATGGGCAATAAAATCAGGACAAAAAAATCGTCCAACAAAAATACCCTATTTGACTTTATTAACAATTCAATTCCTTCAAACGTCACTGCAGAGGATTTTTTTTAAAATCCAAAACATTGATTGCCGATACGGACATTTAGATATTGAGAGGTGAATGTTGAGCGGTAAAACAGAGTGGTGGGCGTAGCACCGCTGCACGTTCAAGTCCCTATAGCCCCTCATTGGGGCTAACATACTCCTAACACCACCAACGCATGATGGGACCTTATTAATTAGCTTCGGCCCCAATGTACGTGCAGTGGAGTCCCTACCTAAATTTCCGTTTTTTTCACGGGAGTTGATTCCAATTTAATTAATTACTTACTGTTTGAATACCTAACTATGTTGTCGTCAATTGTAGCGAATTAGACTCTGAGTTTCACTTTCACTATAATGTCAATACTCAACTCCAATTTCAACTCATGTCCAGATTAGAGGTAAAAAGTTAGTATTTTACAGTGAAGTGCACTTTGAGCAATCGAAAAAGTATCATGTGAGGAGACTTTCTTAATTGATCGTCGGCCAAATAGAAAAAAGAAAAGACAAAAGGAAATGCTAATTTAAAACATGATGAGTGATGCCCATGTAATCTTCTAGTGAAACTAAAGAAAACATGTAACCACTAGAGTTTAATTTCCTATTTGTACAAAGTTAGGTTTTATTAATTAGGAACCTTTTTGTTTTAGCAAAATTGCCTCGAATATTACATTTTCTGAATTAGGTTGGTTCTATTTTTCTTCTCATTGTTTTTTTGTCTCCAAGACATAGATTTAGTTTTCCATTAGTTTAGTTACCTTTTTAGTACTTTTAGATTTTTATAAATTGAGTCGTAATTCTTAGGTTAAGTTGGATTGTTTTTTATTAATGAAAAATTGAAAATTTTCTCATAATTGTCTTGTTTGTGATTGTCCTTGTACTGTTCTTCTTTTTTAACACGCTTCTCTGCATCTACATTGCCATCTGATGAAAATTAGTATCAAGCCAAAGGCAACCATGAATTGTTAAGTACTTGAAGCTTACTTTTGGAAACCACTCATTCTAACATTTTGGGGTTTAAATTTTCATTTTCTTTTGGTTAATGTTGTTCAATATTACCGACCTTTCAGTAGTCAAATGTTTGAGAAAATAAATTGTGTTACGAGCGTTGCAGGTTGCATTGCCTACTTTGGAGGAATTATTCATTGGTTTAGTGCCAAACATAACAGAGATATGGGACGAGAACTTATGTCAGCCTGAGTCTTTTTGTCTACCGAGGTCCTTGAGAGTCCAGGGTTGTGAGAAACTAAGGTCCTTGAAAGTCGAGGATTGTGAAAAACTGATGAATGTAGTCCCGTCACATATGTTCCCACTGTTAAAGAACATAGAAATCCTCGAAGTTTCAAACTGTCCTCAGATGGAAGTGATCGTAGTCATGGAGAAAAGGGAAGAAGAAACACAAAAAGCCACCAACAAAGATATCATCGTGCTCCCTAAACTAACGAAAATGACACTTGGAAATTTGGAAAAGCTTAAACGTGTTTGCGCCTACAAATTCGAGACCGACTCTGCTTCAACGTACAGGTACTTGTTTTCTTAATTACCTTTTAATTTTAGTAGATGGTGGCCTTTAGGGTGCATGTAAAAAGTACTCGATCCCAACGCATATTTATCCGTGCATTCATGTTTTAAAACCAATGGGAAGAAACAATAGAAAATTGGAGTGGGAAAATTTGCTATTGGAGATATAAAGTAAGAAAATATTCACGCTTCAATTAACAACTTTAATTAGCTCCTCACAAGGAGCATAAAATGCTAAAAGTACCATCGCTAACATTACCGACGCGTGATGGAATATTAACTTCGTCCCCGATGTAAGTGCGGTAGGGAGTTTGCAAATAGTGGCATGATGGGATAATACTTCTCGGCCGACAAAGGCGACAGGGTACCATACTTGCACTTGCACTTTTTGCACCGAGAAAATCGACACTAAAAGTAGAGTGTTGTGATATCATTTTCATAAGCAAGTGGAATTTTCCAAATTCGACTCCAATTCAATCAATTAATTTTCCCAACTGTTTGAATACATAACTTCGTTGTCTTGAATGCTAACAAATTAGACTTTTGAGTTTCATTATAACATCGAATGCTCCAATTTCAACTCATCTCCCACTACAAGGAATAATAGGTTTGCTGACACTTGAAAAACGCCATTAAAGGCCCATTAAACACTGCCAAATGTTCCACATCATTTTATACCAAGGTTCGGGACGTGGCCGTCGCCTTATGTTTTCGGCACTTAAAAAACGTGGGGGTAGAACTTCTGCTGATGCTTTTAAAAATGCCATGTAAAGGTTCAGCTATTTATCTTTGTCGTCCGTCCCGTTACGATGATGTTATTATAAGGGAAAATGACAGTTTAGGACGTGTTTTGATAATTAATACCTTTTAAAGACATCTTAGGAACATTTGTTAATGAACAAAATGTCATTGACAGATATTAATTATTAAAACAAGTCCTTGGCCGTCATTTTCCCTATTATTATAACATGTTCTACTAACGTTTTCTCACAAAACGCTGGAATCTAATTTTTTAAAGCCCACAAAATCTAGGCCCAACATCATGCTCCCAAACAAATTATTATTTTTTGATAAGCAATAAAATTTTATTATAAACTCAACAAAGAGTACATCAAGAAGAGACCAAATATAGACCACTGAGAAAGATGTATTATATAGGCCCGAGGGAAAACAAAATCGAAAAGAAGATTACAGGGGTGTTTGGCAAGGTAATTTTTGTATTTTTACATTTTCATTTTTTCATTTTGGGTGTTTAGTTCTTCATTTTCAAATCTCATTCCCTGATTTTGACAATCCAAGCAAAAACCGAGAATCAGATCCGGGGGTCCTTTTCTAGTTTTTGCATTGTTTTCCATTTTCGGTCCAGAAAGATTTTTTTTCAGTTATGCCCTCTAATTTTTGGTTATAGAGCTCTTTTAGGGCGCTCGTTGAAAGCCCTAGAGCCAAAAATTTATTATAACCATTTAGAATAAAATTATCAGAAAAATAATATATTCGCATCGGTTCAAACGGATTGAAAATTGGGGCTCTTAAGTTTTTTAATCATGTTTTTTAATATATAAACAGTGTAAAAAATGAAGTGCTCCAATTTTTAATACGTTTGAACCAGTACAAAAATCTTATTTTTCTAATCATTTTATTCTAAATGGTTATAATAAATTTTTGGCTCTAGGACTTTCAATGAGTCCCCTAAGAGAGCCCTATAACCAAATAAGGAGGAGAGATATAAACTGTATATACTTATATGCTAGTAATCGATAAGAATATGAACCACCTGAAAATCTTAATAAAAGGGAGAAATTAATTACTATTTAGACATTTTTAACACAATAATAAAGGCCAATGGCAACTTGGTAAAAAATCAACCCACAATTTATTTTCAACATTCATCTATCAAACACTCTACAGTTTTAAAATATATTCTACACATATCTCTCAAATACTCCTACCATACTCAAAATACATTCTGGTCATAATCTAAAATGTTAAAAAGCCAAAAAGCTAAAAATCAAAAATCAAAAAGTAAGCTCCCAAACACAGCAGACAGATAGACTAAAACATCAGTCTCATTAGAATGAACTCAGCAGAAGAATCTTCCACAAGAGTTTGGTAAAACTCATCTCATCCAGCACATTTCCAACAGCACACTAGTTTACAGCATACATCATCAAATGCTGTAGAAGTATATCAGCTCCTTATTCAACCATGACCTAAAGCAATATGAGCATCCGCAGTTGGACCAAAAAACACGTTCAGAACGGCAAACACTTAGCTATCTCTTAGCCCTCCTCACAGTTGGAAGTTGAAAAGAGATAGTACACCACGAACAACAGCCCCATCACATCTCAGGCTTCCTCATTCTACACCTTAAGCTCTCTTCATATTGCACCCAATTTCAGAGAAAATCAGGCCAAGCGTGATGTAGGACTCTTAGCCCTCCAAATCTTTGGAGTTGAAAGAGTGGTAGAATAACCTTCATCATCTCCATGACTTCATAGCACTAATCTTCAGCTCTCTAAATTCTATCTCTGAGCCCTCCATATAGATTAGGAGAAGAGAAATAATCAGAGCACAGGAGATGAGAGATAACCTCCTAGCCCTCCCAACATGGGAGTTGACAAAGAGGCCAATTGCCAGGGGTCTCCCAATAAAATGCAGGTTGACATTACAGACTCAATAATCCCACGAAAAGAAAAAGACTCCAAACACACAAGAGGAACAAAGACCACCCTGCACTACACCTAGCAAGAACAAAAGAGAGACCAATCATAACACCCCCAACCCCCACCATCCAAACCTGATCTCTCACACAAAGCCTTAATCTTATTAGAGTCTCCACCAATGCACATACTGACTTCAACTAATATAATACACTCCACAATTCCTGTCTACTTACTACTTCATTGGGGGCATACACATTGACAATGACATATTCCAGCCCTACCAAAATCCAGTCAACATAACAAAATGCCTATGAATTGTGACTTCTCTTGGTTTGAAATTTTCTAGATTCCATATCGTTAATACTCCCCCAAACAGACCAACAACCCTTGACTCAGCATATACAAATTCAGAAGAACTCCATATTCTTTGAACAATAGGCCTTTCAAAACTCACTTTTGCTTCTTGCAAAAATAAAACACCAGGGTTTCTTTCTCTGATAATTTTAGAGACAAACCTCTTTTTAAGTGGAATACCTATATCCCTTATACTCCATGAAATGATCTTCATTGAAACCTCTGACTTGTTTCACACTATTGTATCATTATTGGTTCCTCATAAGAGGGGCAAAAGAATTCTTATTATTCAGAGATGCTTTCAAAGCTTTTGCCTCATTTTCTATCATCTTTTTCATTCTTAGTATCCCAGCATCCCCAAATTTATACCAAGATTGTTACCTCCTATTAGTGTTCTGTAGCTCCTTGTCCACTGAATTCCATTCTTGCTCCTGTGAAGCGATAATGTAACCGTCTACTTCGTCTCAAAGTTGTTTCAAATTGTTGGCTTCCAATGCTTTTTCTAACGGCAGTTGGATTTAAATACACATGGAGATTTGTGCTCTGCACCTGAGAGGCCCTTATACTAGCAGTAGAGTCATACACGACTGGAATATTTTCCTCTTCATTTACTCTCTCCCTTTCTTGCTCCTACTCAATACCTTCTTGGGTTTTTGTGTTTTGGACTTGGCCACTGTTATTGATAGATTCTAAACAATCTTCATTCAATGGGGTTTGAGAGTCCGGAATAATAAAATCCAACCTGTGAACTGAGTTAATGCTCTCTTCATTATTCCTCCCTTCTGAATCATTATTTCCTCGAGCCATATCCCCAACTGTCTTTTCTTGAAATGGTGGCTTTTCAAAAATGGGTAAATTTCAATTACCTCCCCTAAGGTTTCTGACAATAACAAACGCCTCCTCTCATGTTTCTGAAATTGCACTTACCTTCCTGTTAGTCTTGTCGGCTAACTTCTGTTAACAGAAAGTGTGAATTTCCATTTCTACTCCTTTATTTACCTCCCCTAAGGTTTATAATAATATTAGAGACCTCCCCGAAAAAAACAGTAAAAAAATACTTTCTTTTTTCGTTTGGTAATTGCTTTGACTTTTATTTTTTCATTTCTAATACAAGCCAAAGAAAATTGATTGAATATTGAACTAACATGTTGTAACACCCCATATTTTCCGTAGAACTTATATTAGTTCAGCTGAAGAATTGTTTTTATTTTGCACAATAGATAACAATATTTTAGAATGAATGTGGGACATAGAAATTTAGTAGAATGTTGAGGGGGGACATGACGTGGGTTGTTGGGTGGCATGAGGCAATTATTAGGGTAGGTTGTGTTATGTGATTGGAAAATTCAAGGGAAAGGAAGTTTAAGTTTAAAAATGCATGCATTGGCTAGTGTCCATGTAATTAGTGGGCCTTTTGGGCAAGAAAAATTATGCTCGGTAAGGTTTTTCATGTGTATAATATTGTCGCCTTAATCAAACATTGTGATGACATTTGATCAACGTGAAATATTAATCTTCCACGAATTAATTATGATGTGCGTAAAGGAATCCAAAACATCTTGAATTTTAAAAAATACGTTAAACTAATATACATAACCTAATTGGTAAGTGTGATTTTTAAAACTTGATAATTAAAGTCATTCATCTATAAAGCATAGTGTTTTTAGCCAATCTGCAAAAGAAAAAAAAATTTAGCATAGTTTTTTTTTAGTTCATTTTTGTAATAAAGTTTTTTTTTTTAGGCAATGTTAATGTAAAGTGTTTGAAGGTTCATTATTCAATGAATATGTGGCTTAGAAATTTCAAAACGCAGGTGGTTAGAGAAAAGTTAATAGTCTTTAAGAGCTTTTCCTCCTTCCGTTTTAACGCAAGTGGATTCTTGGGCAGATTAGAGAAGGTAGTACAGTGTTGTTTAGAGAGATTTGTGTTGAGAATTGTTAAAAAGTTTATGCGATTTAAAGGTTATAAAGGAAAGAACGAAGAGTCCAAGATTTCAAACGCACAAGGGTTCATGACAAGTAAAATTCGACCATCACTATGACCCAATCTTTTCCCAAAGGCGCAAATAGCTGTATCCAAAAGGAAAAAAAAAAAAAAAAAAAACCACCCACACCAGGAGCAAGTCTACACCATGGGATGATGTGCCCAGAGTCGGGTTTATTTCGTAGATGGCTAATTTCAACCCAAGGAAAAAAGAGACACCAAACTAAATACCCAAATTATGAATGAATTAGCGGAAAACAAAATGAAAACTTCCATATATACAGAGATAATGTTAATTCGATCATCATACAAGTGTAATATATATTTCGGAGCTAAGGATATTTGTTTTACTACTACTACAACTAATTTAGCAAGCGCTGTAGCAGTTCAAACTCCCGTATCAGATGTCATAACTCTGTAATCTATGACGCCATGATTAGCTCAATTCAAGCCTCAGTCCCTAACCAAACTGACCAAAACACTATAAATCACCTTAACTAAGTTCAAGAAAAGGGCAATTACATGCGTAGGGTCAGGTCTCAGGTATTTGGGTTTTGACTTGGCCCGAAAGCTAGGGCTTAGAACCCCTCCTACGCAGGGAATGGGTTGGTCTTAGCTGTGATGTGTATATTTTGGTTGGACGTGGGAATTACCTGACCCAACCAGCCTAAGGGAAACGACTCACAGCTTAAACGAACTTTTTTTTGAGTTGCATAAACCCCTTACAGCATACACCAAAAAACAACTGTCATTCGGCCAGCACACACTAACAACTGAACACCATGCAGCTCATTCGAGTAGCAGAAATTGCAGCAACCAAAAGTTCAAAAAATATGAATTTCGAGCCAAGTCATTTTTCTCTCACTATTCACACCAATCTGGTTCCTTCCCCACCAGATTGGTGGCTGCCATTATCATTATTCTCACCCTTTTCAGCTTCCTCTACCTTGTCATCAAAAACTCGTTCCTTTGTTTTTCCTTGTCATCCACTAAATTTTCTTCCTTTTTATTGCTGGCATCCCTGTCATCATCTGTGTTATCCACCTCATCATCTTCTTCCTCTGCTTCAGGATTTGAAAAATGTTCTGTCGAGCTTACTGTTCTGAAAGTTTCCTCCTCTACCACTTGAACACAATACTTTCTTCCATTAACAATTAATTGAACCTCCCCCTCAATTTTGTTGGAAGTCTCCGTAGCGATTAACACTCTGCCTTTAGCATAAGACACTTCCTTCAGTGTATTGTTGTCTACTTCAATAAAACAGCCCCAAATGCTCCCAAACAGTGTTAGAACTCCATTATTAGCCTAGTAAATTATTACCCAGCAATTCCAATTCTAAATATTTGAAATTAAAACTCCATTATTATTATTTAACCATCAATTCTCATTCTAAAAGCTTCAACTAAATGTTCGAACCAAAAAAAAAAATTTTAAACCAAACTTCTTCAACCGAAATGATGCGTTTTCATTTTTCACTTCCCAAATGTCAATTACAATCTTAGCAACAAAACACAATGTCAGATCGAAAACTCAAATGTCTTCCAAGCATGACCCACCTTAATCCCTGATCGATGATATTACAATTACAATTACTCTCTAACTCAATGCCAACAATGTTTTCAAAGCGCCTTGACTCGATCGTGACTAATATATATGGCGTGCTTTAAAATGCCTCGTAATTAGCACCGGTGAACCCCCTTTTTCCTGTAGTGTCTAGATTGAGGTAAAAAGTTTTGTTGACAGTGAAGTACTGCACTTTAGCAATCGAATAACTGTATATCATGTGAGGAGAAATGGTTGTGAGTTTAGTGCTCGATCTCATCCCCATGGAAACTTTCTAAGTTGATCGTCGTCCAAATCGAAAAAAGAAAAGAAAATGGAAATTCTAATTTTAAACATGACTGAGCCCGGCCATGTAATCTTCTATTAATTTTCAATTTGTCCAATATAAGATTTTCTTAATTAGGAACCTTTTTTTTAAATTTAACATAAATAGCCTCGAAAATTATATTTTCTGAGTAAGATTGATTCTATTTTCCTTGTTATTAATTGTTTTTTTGTCCTCAAAGACAGATTTTCTGAGTAGTCAAATGTTTAGAAAATAACTTGTGTTATAAGCGTTGCAGGTTGCATTTCCTTCTTTGGAGGATTTATCCATTTATGAATTGCCAAACATAACAAAGATATGGGACAACAACTTACTTCAGCCTGAGTCTTTTTGTTTACTAAGATCGTCGGGAGTCCAGGGTTATGAGAAACTGGAGTCCTTGGAAGTCAGGGATTGTGTGAAATTGATGAATGTGGTCCCGTCACACATGCTCCCACTGTTAAAGAATATATATTCCCTCAAAGTTTCCAACTGTCCGAAGATGGAAGTGATCGTGGTATTGGAGAAAAGGAAAGAAGAAACACAAGAAGCCGCCAACAAAGATATCATCCTGCAGTTCCCTGAACTAATCTTTTTGGAGCTTAAAAATTTGAAAAACCTTAAAGGTGTTTGCGCCTACAAATGCGAAGACCGACTCTGCTTCAACGTCCAGGTACTTATTTTCTTACCTTTTTAATTTAGTAGATCCTGGCCATTGGGTTGCATTAATTAAAAAGAAGATAACCACGTACGCATATAAATTTCAAATTTGTACAATATAAACTGTCTTATAAGAAAACCATATATGAAACCATATAGATGCTTTATACTCATCTGATATATGGATTCAGAAACAATAGCCAAATGGGCAATAAAATCAGGAAAAAACAAGGACAAATTAAAAAATCGTCCGAGAAAAATACCCTACAACACTTCACTAACAATTCAATTCCTTCAAACGTCACCGCTGTTTCGAGCTTAGCCTGTTGCTTCATTTGCTAATTCGACTAGCTATCCTAGCCTGAAAAGCATACATATATGCCATTGGCAGCTTACATTCTTCTGTCCCACTGACAAATAAAAAAGGAAAATTATTTTAAGATATGGAAGAGCATATCAAAACTAGCCTAGCGGTTCCTCATCCTTTGCTATTCCATTCTGAACAAAAACTCGTGCATATTTTCTTGAGTGAAGTATTTTTTGTGCACGCCTATGCGCAGAGGGTGTTCGGATAAATAAGCCAAAGTGGCTTATTTTTTGTCCTTATTCAAATTTTTTTCGTATCATTTGGCTTATTATCAATTTTTTGGGGATTATTGTATCCTCATGTCAAGAGGAATCTAAAAAGTAAAAATTTTTGACCGAAATCCAATTTTTTTTGAATAAAGACGAAACAAGTGGCTTAGTGGCTTGTTTTCGTTTTTTTGTGGGTTTATTTGGCTCATTTTTTGAGGGAAAGCCAGTGGCTTTTTTAGAAGAATAACCCCGCAATGTTACAAATATTTTTGTGTTGTGTTAAATGCACAAAGCATAATTCAAAATATGCCATCTTTTTTTTTTTTTGACGTGAAAAATATGCCATCTTTAAACAATCGGTTTAGTCCCTACAAAATAAGCTCGGTTTCATTTTCGTCCTGACAAAATCTTTGGTTTCAATTTAACCCTTGTATTTTGTAACCAATTTCAATATTACCTTTTCCGTCAAAACTTAGACAGAAAATTCCTAAGTGGATAACGGCTAGGTGATGTGGACCATTTTAACCTTTTATACCTCTTTCCCACCCTCTTTATAGCCATCACCAGTAAAAACCGAAAATCCCCAAATTCGTTTCCTTCAAACCCACCGAGTAGCCCTCGATCAACTCGAACGAGACCCCTCTGTTAAATTACTTGAAAACTCTTCAGTTGCACCCCAACAAATGACCGAACCGTTCAATCTACGAGTTGCACAAACATGATTAGCCCCGAGTGTGAAACTAGAGTACTCGAAAGTGAAACTTGCAATTGACCAGAATCGTTACTTCCTTTACAAATCACAAAGCCAATAGATTCAACCCACAAGCACTACTGCCTCCAACAAAAACACTCGACGTGGATAAATTAACGAATTGGGTTTGAATAAAACTTGCCATTGATGAATTGCTACCCCAACAGATAACCCTGTTGGTATTCATCAAGACTTTGCAAGAAAACCCCGACCCAGATGGGGCTTGCACTGCCGGACCTGACGCCGCAGAGGGTGTTCCGGCCGCTGGAGATGTAGTTGAAGGAGGTGGTGTTTGGAGAGAAAGTGTTGGGTTGTTGGGCGTTTTTGTTGTGCTGCCAGCATTGGATTTGCAAGGTTTGTTGTTAGGCGAGGATGCCGCAGACGGTGGCGGAGTTGTAGATGACGGCAAGGGTGGTGGCGGGGCAGCCGAGGGCATGGGCTGGATTGAGGGTGATGGAGAGGAGAGTGATTATTCGGTGGGTTTGGGCGGAAATGAATATTGGGATTTAGGGATTTGGGGAAGACGAATAAAAGGGTTAAAGAGTCCATATAACCTAGCTGTTATCCACTTAGAATTTTCCATCCAATTTTCACGGAATGGGTAACACTGAAATCAATTACAAAATATAAGGGTAAAATTGAAACCAGAAATTTTATGAGGACGAAAACGAAACTAAGCCTATTTTGTAGGGACAAAAAAAATAGATAAGCCTAAACAATTTCATTCTTCAATCGGTCTTTAAATGACATCACAAAATGAATTTATGCAGGTTGTATTTCCAAAGTTGAGAAATGGTCCTTTCTCTCTTGTTCTTGAAACGCATTCAAGGAAGATCTTCACAGAAGCAACATCTAGAAAACAGGTATCGATGAGGTGTAGGAATTTTAAATTGTGTGGGCTTTCTTTCTCAACAGTGATAGGGTTCGTTGGCCGAGCTCTTATATTTGAAAACAAACTAATGAACTCATGCTTCTTATATATTTTCTCTTTTTCTATTTTTTTTCATTCTACTTTCATTAGGAATGTGCAACAATGGATGCAAGTGGTAGTGGTATGCAGCTCCAACCGTGAAATATGATACGTTTTATGCTATGCCACAAGGACCCAGGTACAAAGTGTACGTCATCCATACTATGAATAATCTTATGTGAGGTTTGCTTTATATACTCCATTTAGAAGAGTCCATATAATGTGGGTTTAAGAGGAAGAAGTATCGAACGTG
Organism: Rhododendron kiyosumense; assembly: GCA_019656275.1. Lineage (NCBI taxonomy): Eukaryota > Viridiplantae > Streptophyta > Magnoliopsida > Ericales > Ericaceae > Rhododendron > Rhododendron kiyosumense. The sequence goes on from BPLS01027542.1 coordinate 103,539, forward strand.
CTCATCTCGATGTCAAAAATAGTTGTAAATGTTAAAAGGATGTGATTCTATAATTATATCCTCACAAGCCAAATAAAGTAGTTCTAATACCTCTCCTATGGAAATATGCTAATATGGTGGAACCAAGTTACTGTGACTTTTTTTTTCGGAAATATTTGACGTGAACATAGTTTGATTTTTCCATCCATCAAGGTGAATTAATTTTCGCTCTACAAATTCTTTAATATGGACATCTTGATTAATGCTATGTTAAATGATTAAATTCAAGATACTATGTGCATATGGACCACAATGGATCTTCAATATTCCTCTGGCATTTTGAGTGGAAATGTTGTTTCTTTGTTTTACTTACACCAACAATAATTTGCTCCGCAGTTGTGATTTGAGTTGAAGTTGCTGAAGTCTCAATTACACTGGATTGCCTCCTACATCGAAAAGGAACATTTGGTAGTAGATGCTGTCTCTCTTTAGAATGTAAATAAAAATAGCAAAATAAAATTCCCTTATTCATTTGTGCTTTCATCTACAATAAGTGAGGTTTACACTTCCAACGTAGGTTGTATATTGTTTGTGTACAGATTCAAAACTGTGTGTCTACCTATATGTGTACAACAATATATGTGTTCCATAATTAACCTATCTTGGACTAGCCAATGAGATAGATTTGAATGATTTCGGTTGCTAGCTAGGCATGGTAACTATATCTCTTAATCGTTGATACATCTCAAATCACCCACCCTTAAAAAATATGTGTATCCACTGTGTTGTACTCGTTTAATTTGTACTTATGTAGTTTAGGGAAATAATTGTCGTAAAACCTGAAGTTTAAACTTCAATTTGATCACATACCGATCGAATAAGACCCATGACGAACTCATAGTATTAGACACAAAGTTAACATATATAGAACCTCCAAATCCCATCCTAAAACACAAACTACAAAATTTGATTCTTCGTCCATTGTCAAAATTTGTTGGAATATCTGTACTATGGTTATGAATCATAATTTATGATCCTAACGGCATATATGGATCTGGAAAGGTTGATGGAGTAAGGTCTTGCTTTCTCTGAGGATTATCTCCAACGGTTGATGTTAAATGGAGTACCTAATTACTATAAGAAAAATTTTAAAATCGGCCCAATGGGCTGACAACAACGAGTCTTTGAAAGAAATTGTTGCTATATTTGGCTATGATAATTCTGGAAGGAATGCTTTCAGATGATGGGCAACTGGAAATAAAAATTTACATATTTCCTTTATGTACATTTCCATTTACTAGTAAAGGTGCACGTGCCTCGCATGTGATATTTTCCAAATTAAGAGCACAAATGGCATTGAAATATGCAACTAACGTTTCTGCGATTTCAAAATGCTAATTTTGAGGATTTATCTTTATTGCATTTCATTTCATAGTTGCTCAGTGATTGGACTACTATCTCTCTGGGATAGTTGTTTCTATTTGTGCGTATGCAATACAGATTATGTTCCAATGAACACGGCCACAAGGTAGGTGCAATAAAATTAATGTTTATACAAGGTATTAAAATCTAAATCGCAACAAGTACTAACTACGACAATCTATTTTTCACAAGAAGTGCTAGATACAGGAAAGACCAAAAGAAGAAATAA
>BPLS01027546.1:8803-29047 GCA_019656275.1 Rhododendron kiyosumense
ACATGCATGAGTCCATGACCCACACACGTACATATATACCATCAGGACCACCATATCATACGGAGTATCATACAGTACTCATTCCTCACAACTCCCACTTCTCTCTGAGATATCTCTCTTTGGTACTAGTACTTGGTAGGACCACATGTCACAGTGTATGTATTGATATATATTGATCTCAATCAGGATTCACTTTTCAGAAACAAAATCATACGGAGTATCAGATACACTAATAATTCATATATACTTCTCACTCTCTCTCTCTCTCTCTCTCTCTTTGGACCATGTAAATCGGTTTTTATACTATGCGGATTTCTATCAGGACCACTAAATCATACGGAGAATCATACACGGATACACTCATGCCTCACATCTCTCTCTCTCGTTTCAATTTGGACTACTATGCTCTTCTTGCAATTAATGGTCTAAATTTTGCCAAATTTGAACCATTAATTGCCAAGACGGATGGCTAGGATCGCACACTATACCTCCGTAGTGCACCCATCCTAAAGGCTAAACCGCACCGTTTTGCGGTTTTCATACTACTCCTTTAGTCCATTGACTCTACCGTCTATCACTGCATTCTTTGTCCATTCTCCTCATAGGACATGCATTTAAGTGCTCTCTTTTTTTAAATTTTTCTTTTTTTTAACTCCATTCAAGTGCCGTTTAACTAAGCAAGTGTATTGGAATACAATTCGTTTTTAAACTGAAAACATAGACAAACCAAACATGTGGTTATCATCTTATGTATTCGAATTTCATCCTTTTATCATTTAGGGTAATGAAAATTTTCTTTGGCGTCAAAAAAGGGCAGATGAGCCAAATATATGAAGCCCCATTCCGCCAACTAAAATAAACACTTATTTAAAAAAAAATAACTTATTCTTTGAATTAAATGTAATGTATTGCTAAAGAATAATCTATCTCGTAAAGTGAAAAATAAGTACTTAAAAAATAAAAATCTTAGCGGAATATGACAGTTTATATATACAAGCACAAGAATGACCATAAAAGGAAAATAATAATACAAGCATAAGATGAACAAGAGTCGACATGCATAGATATTACAAACCAAATTAACCTAAACTGTTTTTCCGGTGGATAAAATACTTGCATAAAAAAAAATAGAAATCTAGAAATTTAATATGGACGTGGCTCCCTGGCCTACAACATCCAGGATCAACTATTGTCGACCCCTAACATAACTTGGAGCATAAGAAAGAAAATATAAACCTTCTTCCACCAAAACCAAGGATTGATCGACCCAACCAGCTTGAGAACTGAAGTCAAGATCATGTTTAGGGTGCATGTGTTTGCAGATGAGTACTCGGTCTGTGGCGGCAGCGGAAGAGTTGTATTCATGGACATCGATTGCTAGCTTAAGACCTTGAAGGCAACGATCTCTACGACTTATAAAGTAGTAAAATTTAGCCTCGGTAAGTTTAAAAGCACTCCACGCATTTGTTGTCACGTTCATAAGCAAATTTTTGTCATCACAATTATCATAGCCGCTTCGATTCACCTCCAACACATCGTAATGATTTATGTCGTAAGCAAAAACTACAAAAAGTCGCAGAAAGTTAAAGCACGGGAGCATTAATTGTGTTAGAATGAGAACATAACTAGATGTTTTTTTTTTTTGGCATAAAGGATAACTGATTATATAACTAAGAAGGTAAAGTTAATGAATTACTTAAATCGTCTCCAACCATAAACTGTTCGTCAGCGGCCCACCCCACAGAGTTCAAGTTCATGGTCCAGCCTTTCCATCCACCAACAAAGTGATAGTTTATGGTTTCGAGTTGGACAGACTGCGCAGCACATAGGGACAGGGTTAGCATCCCTACAATACAAAGCTTGCAGTAATGTACATCTATATAGACTCAATAAGTCACAAAAATTCTGCATTGAATTTTTATTCAAAAGATTATAAAGTGATTTTTTGATAGTTGAAATAAATCTTTTTTTTTAATCACCTAGGGAGATAGGAATTTACCCTAAATAAGAATTAAGAGAGAACCAACCAATATAATTTGGAGAAAAAAAATCGACCACTACTACGAATCATAATCAAAATACCGTTACTAATAATAACAATCATAATAGAATCGATTAAGAAAGGTTTTTTTCCCATATCAAATCTTCAAAGATGATATTATGCAGAAATTGTTCCCTCTGAAAGTCTTTGGGAAATTATGAGATCTGACTTTAGGCCGGACACGTACCTGAATTTGTGGAAAAGACTTATCAAAGAGTTGTTCTGCTGAAACATACGGGTACCCTTGAAACTGATGAACTTCATTGTGAACTGGGAGATCTTGAAAAGGCCAGGAGGGTGATGTTCGGTTGATAACGAGAATGGAGGCCCGGCAAAAACGAACAGTGGGGTATAGGTGATCCTCTGGACGGGCAAATTCGGTTCCCGCAAGAGCACGAAACTCTGGAGGGATCGAATCGGAATCGTGAGGGATTGGGAACCGTATTACGCCTGGGAATTCATCGGTGGTTTTTGTGGGATCGGGATGGCAGAGGTGGCCTATGGCCTCATCTGTCGGAGAGGTGAAGGAGAGTGGCAGCAGACCGAGTAGGAGTATTATCTTGACAATATTCATTGCTGAATTAATCCCCACAAAGGATGAGAAGAAACGACTCATGATGAATATTTATGGGGTATATTGATGATGATGATCAAAGAAAACACGCACATCTATGTATCTCTCTCCCAACATACATCATGGGTACGTAGTGTATATATACTTGAGTAACGCGTGCCAAGGGGATTCCATATTCCATCAGGACCTGGTTTATTCATTGCTCGATCTTATTGGCCTATTGGCTGTTGTTGTTTGGGTTCTTTCGGCTTTGAGTTCTTAAGGGATTTGAACTCTTAAGTTGAGTTGGATTTGGATTTAGATTGGTTGGATTTTAGAGTTTAAAATTGTTTTCTTACAACTTCTTCACTCCGCGGACTCCACCATCTATCATTCGCATTCTCGGTCCATTTAAATGCTTTTTATTGGCATGGTAATTTCGGACACAATTTGTTAACATGACACGGAATTGGAGGGATGGGGTCGGCAATTTTTTTGACACGAATACGAATATAACACGGCCCAACAGCATGAAGATTAAACGGTACGAACAGGGTTACACTCGCATACCTCGAAAAGAACACATATAACAATGAGCAAGTTAAAAAAAAAAAATGCAATTTTGAGAGGAGATTTTGACTCTTCCTCCCACGACGATGACAATCATAAATGAAAGTTTGTCACTTTGGTGGCATCGGAGTATCACAGAATGGAAACACAACAATCAAGCCGAGAAAGCAAACATGGTGGCTCTTCAAGGGGTTGCCGACACATCCCTCGAGATAGAGTTGGCGCGAACGAGCAACAAAATCGAGGAGGAGGAGCTAGCACTAGGCCATCCTCTAGCTTCTAGAGATAGTAGTATTCAGAACAATATAAGAATGGCAAATGCTACAAGGTGTTCCTGGGACAAAAGTTTGGGGCACAAAGTTTACGATTCTTTTAGTGCTTTAATTACATTTTCTTATATCTATTCTAACATCTAGTAATAATGACATTGAATTAGATGTTCTGGGCTTTGCCCTTATGATGTATTTTTCAACTATTTGTTGGATTCCCTTCCCCTTTTTTCATTATTAATAAAATTCATCTTTTGCCGATCAAAATAAATAAATAATGATATTGAAAATTTATAAACCACTTCATTAAAAGAAGTCAAACAATATTTTGGATGACAAAAATGGCCATATGACTCTTTCTATTCTTCAATCTTTAAGGTCAAAAAGACAACTATTAGAGTGAAATCTTAGTCATCATAAGAATGACCTCATAATTGACCATATGACCATAGACTTTCTGTTTATCTTTCTATTCATGAGTTCCAAACCCAACATAATACTCTTGAATGCGTTTTTTATTTTTGTTATCTCACTCAAGTTTTGTATTATTGATATACAACTGTAATTTTTTCCCTCTCTTCTAGACATTAAAAATTGAAACTCCTAAATTTTCATTTAATTGTTTGTAGTAGTATTATCCAATTGTTAATTTTTCATATTATAAAGATATTCTTCTGTTTGTTAGTTTTTTTTTTTCTTTTTCGAGCATTGTTTTGTTTGGAAAATAGGGGCCCTCACGCATTGTTTTATTTGGAAAACAAGTTACGGGAACAAAAGAAGAAGGAAATAGGTGCCGCCAGGCATTTGCCTTATGTTGTTCCAACTAAAAAAAGGTTATCAGTGCAAATAAAATAAAAAAAACCTTGTTTGGAATAAGGTTTTCAGTGCAAAAAAAATAAGGCAATCCTTTTCCCAAACAAATTTTGCACTGAAAATCCCTCTCCGTCAAGCATTAGCATCCGTCTCCTTGTAGCTAGACGCCTAGACGACCAAAAAAAATATCTCTCTCCTCATACATAATCTTTTTATTTGCCCTAAAAACCTTTCACCTATGACCTACCTAACTAATTTTTAAAAGGAAATGAGGGTAGTATTGTCATTAAAAAAGTATTACAAACATTTATGAGTAGTTTAGAAAATTGTGGTGAAAAATAATGCTTTGTGAATATCCATAAACACAACTCATGCTCCAGGGGCACCTATAAGCGGACCGTATTAGAATTTAGAAGCTGTTAAAAGTAAATTTTCGAGAGAAAGGTATAACGAGATTCTTGTTTGATCATGTCCTTATTTAAGAGAGAAACGTATCTTTGTTTCGCTCAAAGCCTTATTGCGTACATGAATTAATCTTGTTAAAGAAAATGAATGGTCAAAGGACCGTACCAAGCCTCAAAAGAAGCACATGAAAGAAGAATCAAAGGAGCGTCTCGACTCCGACTGGACCCAAGAATGAACGAACTTAAATCATACAGGCATTGATACAATTAATGACCAGAAACGATTAATTAGTCTAGAAAAGCAAAGGAAAGAAACCACCTCCCCAATAGAAATAGAACTTCTCATAAGTCATAACGTAGATATATCTATGCTCACTCACCTAGGGAGATATATTACACAGTTAGTGAATTAATTTACCCTAAACAATAATTAAGAAAAGACCAACCACTATAATTTGGAAACAAAAAACGACTACTAATTTGGATCATAATGTAATATTCCAACCCCCACATTCATCTCCCCATCTCTTAATATATACACACGTAACGATTGGTATTCAGTGGTGGACCCAGGAATTTCATATACAGGGGCACCTTTCACAATTTTAAAAAATATTTCTCTGTATGTATACCACTAAATTATCGCTCAACCATTAAATATTGATCACTCGTTCTATTCCGCAACCGATTTTTGATAATCTTCTTGACTGAAAATACTCTTTCAACTGTCGCGGTGGCAACCTAAGATTACCAATTAGTCAAGAGAAAGTAAACTAAAGAATGTAATTTTGTTTTCATAATATTTTGAATTGAGAGGAAAACACAAAGAGATAGGACAAAAATGGAGAAATAAAGGAAATAGATAGAACAAAAATGGAGAAATAAAGGAAGGAGGTAGAACAAAAATGGAAAAAAAACAAAAAAAAAAAGCAGAGGGAATGAGATGCCTGGGATTTGAACGGAAAAAAAAAAACAAAAAAAGGCAGGGAATGAGATGCCTGGGATTCCAACGCAGGCGTCCAACCTATCTTAGCGCCGATAGCCACACTGCAATGGTGATGTTTCGTACAATTAATGGAAACTTTTATGTATTTATATCAAAAACATATTTTTTACTTTTTTTTTTAAAAAGAAAGGGTGTGGGGGTACGTGACCCCACGTGACCCAACATGGGTCCGCCCCTGTTGGTATTGGTACTAGGGATGAGAGAGAACGCATGAGGCTCATGAATTAGGAGGAAGAGGAAGAATGCATGAGAGGGTTAGGAGGAAGAGGAAGAATGCATGAGGCTCACGGGTTAGTTGGAAGAGAAAGAATGCATGAATCTGTTGAGGCCGGCAGGCCGGGGTTTCTTGTTGCCAAATGTTTTGCTATAAATGAGGTCGATCCATGAGGATCAAGTTCTGAGGAATTAGAATATGAGATTATGTGTTACATACAAATTTAGGTGTTACAACCATCAATCACCACCTCCAACTAGAGTCCAAACAAGCCTCAAACCCACTCCACCGTCAGCATCTCCAACCTCCGTCCATTTCTGCTACCTATCCGAAATCTAATCCGAACCCGATCCGGAGGTAGATATCTTTTTCCCCACCTTCCCTAAGTATAATGTAGTAGTTAAGACCATAGGAAAGGGTTTAAATCAACTCCAAACAAAGAAAAATCAGTCTTTGTCGAAACCGCCAAAAACCAAAATGTAGCTATGTCCGCAACCTTGTACCTTACAGACGCAAGGTACCACCTTGCAACTGTAAAATTGGTACAAAAACAGAATATGTGTTTTTATATAACAGTTAACAAAAAGAATATATATGTGATCATAACAGGAAATCAACACACTATAACAGTTAACAAAAAGAATATATATGTGATCATAACAGGAAATCAACACACGAAAACACATATTCTGTTTTTGTACCAATTTTGCAGTTGCAAGGTGGTGTGGTACCTTGCGTCTGTAAGGTACAGGGTTGCGGACGTAGCTACATTTTGGTTTTTGGCGGTTTCAACAAGGACTGATTTTTCTTTGTTTGGAGTTGATTTAAACCCTTTCCTATGGTCTTAACTACTACATTATACTTAGGGAAGGTGGGGAAAAAGATATCTACCTTCGGATCAGGTTCGGAGTAGATTTCGGAAAGGTGGCGGAAATGGACGGAGGTTGGAGATGATAATGGTGGAGTGGGTTTGTGGATGAAGGTTAAATTCGATATTAAGGTGTACTCAATCGAGGAGTTCAAAGGGTATTTTAGATGGTATTCGTTTGTTAAAACTGTAATTTTGAGGTTTTCCTCATCCAATCTCCTGCTGGATGAGTTAGGTGTCGTTTTTCCACTATGTTTCCTCTTGATGTAACCTTTCGAATTTTAATAAAATTTCCTTTTGCGGAGCAAAAAAAAAAAAAAACTGTTATATATGTGTTGGACAGATTCAAGAAACTTATTTTCATTCCTTTAAGTAAATACTACATTTAAAATTTTTTCTTTTACCTTTTTTTTACTTTAACTTATTTAATAAATATTAGATATACCCCCATTTGAAACTAATAGCAATGTCAAAAACTTCAAATTCCAAATGCATAAAAATTTAGATTTTCAGTGTTAGTACAAAACACAAAATTACACGTTTTTCTCCGAAGAAAATGGGATGAAACACCACCTTGTGCATCACATAGAACTATGAAAATTTACAACTAGTCTTAGAAAAATTCAAGAAACAATTATCGGGACTTTTTATTTTGTAGTTCAATATTTTTGGAAAAGACATGTTTTTATACTTAGCTAGATTCTTGAAGGACAGACAACTGTGACAAGTATAAAAACGTAGTAATTTTGTGTGTGTATATATATAACATCAATGTTGTTAGACAAAAGAAAATAAATTATAAGAATATATTCTAGCAGCAAATGTACTTTAAATTGATCAATAGAGTAATTTTGAACTTATGAGATTAGCTAGAGTAAGATGGAAATTTAAAAATAAAATTAAATAATAAACGTCAGGCGTTTATCATAATTTTATAAAGTAAACGCAAGTAAAAGAATTTTAGTCATACTTAATGACTTAATGACTTCAGGAAAATTTAGTGTCAAGTATGACATTTGGCGAATAATAAACTATGAAGTTGTCCTAGGTATGCAAAAGATCTCATCGAAGGCCCCAAGAATTTACAATTTAATACTCAAGTATTTCCCCAGTGTGAAACAACATGTTCAGTTCTAATATCTCTACGATCTACATATATATACTTGGATTCGTAAATTGAATTTACCTGTTTGTACCAACAAATAACCGCCCACTAAAAAGCCGCCATGTGATGCTGGTCCCACAAAATTTTTGGTGTAGCCAAAATATCGTTGGAATTAATGGTCCCTCCGTCTCGATCGGGCCAATCATTTTGCTGTTAGTACTTACCTAGGATTACGTCTCTAGCGTTCTCACCATTGGCGAACGAATCTGCAACTTCTTCTTCTTTGATAGATCTGCTGTCGGATGAGATCTCATTTTTTCTTTAACTCTCATGCATCAAACATCCCCCTATCACCATTCTATAATCCCAATGTAATGTAATTGAGGGAGAAATATTCCGAGAGAACATGCTAATAGGTAGGAAATGAGCGCAGTACATGTACCTTAGACAAGTTTTGAGAACATTACTCTTCCAAATCCTGGTAACTCATTATTTTGTCGTCATATACTCCATTGGACTCTAGCAGTAAGTCCAATGGAGTACATGATGACAAAATCATGAGTTATCCGGATTTGGAAGAGTGATGTTCTCGGCGCTCGTCTAAGGTACATGTATTGCGTTCATTCCCTACTTATTTGCACGTTCTCTCGGAATATTTTTCCCTGAGTTACATTGGATTATAGAACGATGATAGGGGTGATGTTTGATATATGAGAGGTAGGGAAAATGAGATCTCATTCGACAATAGATCCGCCAAAGAATGACTATGTCCATTTGGTTGGCGAGGAATGACTACGTTTTCAACAATGCATCAATTTGGGTGTGAGAAGTAGGGGATCTACTCAAAATCAGAGTGAAAATGTGGATGAAAGCGAAGTTTGATATTAAGATCTATACAGCGGAGGATTTTAAGGATTGTTTAGATGTTATTCGAAAGGTGAAAGTGTAATGTAACTTTGAGGTGTTTTTTTTCATCCAATTGTTGGTTGGATGGGTGTTTCTAAGTTTTTTTTTTTTTTTGCTTTCCTAGCCTGTTTATCCCCTTGATATTCTCTTTCGAGTTAGTATGTAAAATGTTTCGTTTGCCAAGGAAAAAAAACAGATCTTGCAGGTTTTTTTTTTTTTTTGAAAGGCGAAAAATTTATTAATCTTTCGAAACAAATTACAAAGATTAAAAGGAACCCAAACAGCTTCAAGTTGGAGTAAGAGGAAACCACAAGGGGAAACAACAACTCCAACAATCACAAGTCAACAAGGACCCCAGGGGAAAATGATAACACACCAAGGTTGGCAAAAAACCAACAAAGAAACACCTAAAACCCAAAAGAGGCACACCCAAGCCTAAACATCAAGACAACACCCGAAACGACACCTAAGAGTCAATCGTTATGTTGGAGATCATGCGCATTAACCCTTTCCTCATCTTCAGCTTCCATAATCGCTAATTATATCGTCGAGTGAGATTCTTTTCGTCCCCTGAATAGCTAAGACCCATAATCTTGTTAAGGAACCAAACAGCCTGAGCCTCATTTAGATGAGTCATGTTGATGCCTACAGAAGAGATTGGTAAAGTAGCAGCGACAACTGCTGGTCTAATCAGAGCACAACTTTACTTCTTTTTTCCACCTTTCTTCTTGAATTTAGGAATGCCCAGCATGTTCTCTACCGACTTCTGCTTCCATTTTCCTTTCTCTGTATCCTTAGTCACCTCAATTGGATTGAGATCAACAACTAACTGTAGGCCCTCAACTTCCTTGTCATTCAAAAAACCTACTTCCGAAAGATTATAAAAGCCTACATCAGGTTCTGCTCGCTCTGTAACTGTGCCAATATCCAAAGGTTCATCTTCTAAGCAAGGAAAATTATCTTTTGCAATAATAGCTCCATCATCAGCCAAGGATTGGGATGTATCCTTACTATCAATTTCGGCCACAATAGGTTTAGACAAGGCCACTAACTGATTATCGACTTCAATATTAGTCTCCTTGGGCGTAGAATCAGCCCCATCACTTACTAAATCACAGTGGGTTGCACTCCCTTGTCCTACGATCTGCTCCACAACCGAAGAGGTTCCATTAGTATCACTTTCAGACATCGGAGTATCCAATTCATCATCCTCATCCTCCTCCTCCTCTTCCTTTGATTCTTCTTTTGAATGCGAGGTAGAATCCAGACTTAATCTGGGAATTTGTTTCTCCGCTTCATGTGGTTGGTCGCACGAATCTTCCATCACCTTAACTTTGTAACTCTTTTCTCCAACCTCAACGATAATCCATTCATCAATTTTCTTGAAAATATTAGTGGCGATTAAAATCTTAGCCTCCGCAAAAGATGACATCTTCATCGTCGATTCATCCGTAGATATGAAAGAACCCCATAATTCTCCAATGAATTTGCAGGAATTGTTGCTCCATCCATTGAGAGGCATTCCATAGCAACATAACCATACAAATCTTTCAGCGCATGCCGCTTGTCCATCCCATGGTTTAGATTTAGAGAACCACCTTTGAAGACATTTTTCTTCAATCAATTTCTCCATTTCCTCTTTAGATGAACAAGTTAAAATCACAGACCTTCCACCAAGCGCTTTAATATCGATATTGTCTAATCTCATTCCTGCCATCTGGACCTTTAATGATGCTATGGTGTCCCCGGTCATTTTGGGGACACCGTAATTTTTGACATAACAGAACCCTTGCAAGTATAACAAAAATCATTACAAGTATAATAAAACCATAACATGGCATAACCAAGGCATAACCAAAAATCAACCAAGGCATAACCAACCAAGTTATGCCTTGTTATGGTTTTGATTATGCTTATAATGGTTTTGGTTATGCTTGTAATGAATTTGGTTATGCTTATAATGATTTTGTTATGCTAAAAGTTACGGTGTCCCCAAAATGACCGGGAACACCGAAGTCATTCCGTTGAAAGTAACTTATGTAGTTTTGCCACAGCACTGCGGTAAAACCACCCATTTCCAGCAGAATTTAAAGATATCCTTCGACACATTTGATCACTACTTTTTAACCCCTTCTCTGACTCGTTTTCAACACTACCGCCTTTGTTAATTTCACCTGATACCATTTGGGCAAAAGATATTCCTTGATTGAAGCTCTTGTGACCACTTTTTCCTATGTCAAAGTGAGTGCTATGATTGCCACGAATCCCTTGCAAATTTGTTCCCACATCTGGACGATTAAACATGGGAACCTTCAAAGCTGATTTGGTCATATACTGTCCAAAAGAAGCTTCTTTGACAAAAAAGCTTCTTATCACTAATCCACAACCCATTGGATTTTGAAATTGCAACCCCTGTTGAAATGTGACAATCATATCTAACAAACTCTAATTTGGAACAAGTTCTTTTGCTCCGTTTATAGGGAATGAAAGCATCTTTGACAACACCATAATTATTGCAGACTTGTTCACTGATCGATGGTGAGAAGGCCAGAGCCGTGATCCTAGATAAGTCTCTAGACAAACAAACAGAATGATTGGCCCGAGAAGGAGGGAACATTAACGTCACCATCCCTAATATGTAGAGGAAATAAAACAGAAGTTCCTTAGGGGCCTTTCTGGTTCTTGAAGAAGCATACATGGAACTTTGCAGACAATGATAATATGAATTAAGTTTGAGTGATGGTAATAATAGTGCGCCCTTGAAACTTTTATGGTGGTTGTTCTGTTACTAAAACTCAGCTGCTTCGCAACTAATTGCATGTGGGAGTCATGAGAGTTTTCAAAAATGTTAGGAGCGCAAATCGTCCGAACACAACACCAAATACAGTCCTTCGCATACACGTGGGTCCCGCGGATTAAATATGTGTAGGATCCACGTGCATATGAGGGGTTCCGTTTGGTGTTGTGTTCGGATAATTGTGTACCTAGTATGTCTTTGACTCTTTGGCTTGACAAAAGTCAACATATCTTGTTTTGTCCCATGTTTGCTCACTGCCCACTCACTAGCTAGGCCACGCATGCTTTGTGCTTACCAGGTGGCTAGCTATGCGGTCAGTGTACTAGACCAATAGTAAATTTGTAATGGGGCAACGCTCTAGTCCATCTGGTTAATGTGGAATGGATATATTTTTAACAGGGCAACATCTCAGGCTTTAGAAGTGGCGAATTTAGTTAAAACTAGAGTAGATGAAGGCTAAGTTCAATATCAAGATCTAAACAGTGGAGGATTTCAAAGGGTACCTGGATGAGATTTAAAAAGTGAAGGTGTAGATTGGACAAAAGAGATGTTTTATCCAACTCTGGTTGGATATTTTCTATGCTTATAGCTTTGTAATTTTTGTAATTTTTGCTTTATCCTCGATATACCCCTTCAAGATTAATAAAAGTTCCTTTTGCCAAGAAAAAAAAAAAACAATAGTAAATTTGTTCTCTCTCTATGCACTCATTTTTATTGTTTTTGAGATAACGAAATTCAATAATGTTTTAATTTTGTTTTATGTATACAACAATACTTATATAGCCTTACATCTTATACTCCGGCTCCGTTCCAGAACACCTTCTTAAAAAATAAGTACTTATTTCACATTTTCAAATTCAAAAATAATGTAAATGAAAAATAATTTTTCAAATTTTTTTGCACCGTATTAAAGATCTTAATGAGATCTATCAAACAAGATCCATATTAATAGGAAAATAATTTGCGTAAGTACATGATTTTTGAGCTTGAAATTACCTTCTTAAAAAATAAGTACTTATTTTGTTTTTCGGAACGGAGGCCGTCCATATTCAAATGTTACCCATTTGAGAGAGCCTGATCAACATTCGGATAAAAGCAATTTTTGCGCAAGTAAATTTTAAATTTTCAACATTCAAAAGATCTCAAATAGAACTTTCAATTTTTGTGGAAAAAAATTCTTTACAAGAATAATATTTTTTTGGTGCTAAAAATTGAGTCATTGACACAACTTCCCGAAAGGACAAACGTGTAGATAAACTGTTCCCTCGAGGCCCACTCCGCGTAATTGACGTTGATGGACCAGCTGTTCAGTCCACCAACAGTGTGATAATTTGTGTCACCGCTTGATTGCGTAGCACACACAGTTAGCATCCCGATAGTGAGGACGGCCGTCAAACAAGCTGGTGCTGCGAAAATCTTGATCGCCATCAGTATAACTTTCTCCCTTCAATTCTACTCTCAGTAGTATTTTTCAATTTCTCCCTTCTACTCTGATGATCAGTAGTATTTTTCTCAATTTTCTGTTGTGCACTTCCTCTATGAGCAGGGGCCTTTTAAACCGGCCAAGTGGCGAGATTTTGGTTAAAAATTATTAAAGCTGGATATCCACTTATGACATGTGGGGTCCACTTCAGGCCACACACCAATACAAAAAAGTACTCATGATTTTAAAATCGGTTATTTTACATTGTCATTTCTCAATTTCTTGCATAAATAAAAAAATAAGCACGTGATAGTTGATATAGCCTAAAGAATTATTTCAATATACAAATGTAATATATTGGAAAGCAAAAACCTAATGATATAATAAATATACGTTCCGATAAAAAATATATGTCTACCAAACCCCCCGTGTTAAAATCCTGGCTCATCACCTTTCCCACTAGCCCCTCCCTGCCTCTCCTTTCCCAAAAAAATATTTCCCATCCCACCTCATGATCCATCCACCCTCACCTAGAATAATTACTCCCACATTCATCTCCCCATCTCTTATGTATACACACGTAACACACCATATACACAGGGTTGACCTTAATGTTTGGGTTGTCCAAGCTTGGTTGCTCACATATAAGTAAAAAAAAAAAACCAATGTGCATTTTGGTTTTAACTAGCTTGATTTACGTTAAAAAATCAAAATCCAAATATAATCCTGGTTATATTGCTTCATGAATATGCACCCAAAAAATTCACACATACACACCCGAACTATTGAATAATTTCATGCCACTGGTACTAGGGAGAAGAGAGAACGCATGAGATCAGATTAGGAGGAAGAGGAAGAATGCATGAGGTTCATGGGTTAGGAGGAAGAATGCATGAGGCTCATGAGTTAGGAGGAAGAGAAAGAATATATGCATCTGCTGTGGCCAGGCGGGGTTTCTTGCTGCCAAAGGTTTTGCTATAAATGACGATCTTATATGAATGTCATAATTTGAGATTGCCATGCAGCGCACTGCTTCCTCGAGGTTGATACCTATCACATCATTTGTCATGGCACTACGCCAGCAGCGTTGTTCCAACTGCTGTGGAAGAACACTGGTAGTTACCTTCAAATACTCATAATTTTAAAACTGGTAATTTTACGTTGTCATTTTTCAATTTCTTGTATAAATAAAAAAATAAGCACGTGATAGTTGATGTAGCCTACAGAATTATTTTAATGTACAAATGTAATGAATTGAAAAGTAAAAATCTAATGATATAATAAATATATGTTCTGATAAAAAATATATGTCTACGAAACCTCCTGGTGTTAAAATATTGGCTCCTCACCCTTTCCACACCAGCCCCTCCCCCTGCCTCTTCTTTCCCAAAAATAAAATTCCCATCCCCACCTCATGATCCATCCATCCTTAGCTAGAATAATTACTTCCACATTCATCTCCCCATCTCTTATGTGTACACCCGTAACACACCATATACATAGGATTAGCCCTGACGTTTGGGTTGCTCAAGTCTGATCCCAAGCTTGGCTGCCCGCATACAAGTCAAAAAAAAAAAAGTGCATTTTGCTTTTAACTAGCTTGATTTACATTAAAAAATCAAAATCAAAATATAACCCCGGATATATTGCTTTATGAATATACACCCACGAAATTCACACATACACACCCGGACTACTGAATAATTTCACACCACTGGTACTAGGGAGGAGAGAGAACGCATGAGATTAGGTTAGGAGGAAGAGGAAGAATGCATGAGAGGGTTAGGAGGAAGAGGAAGAACACATGATGCTCATTGGTTAGGAGGAAGAGAAAGAATGCATGAGGCTCATGGGTTAGGAGGAAGAGAATCATGCATTGATTCTCTTCCTCCTAACCCATGAGCCTCATGCGTTCTTCCGCTTCCTCCTAACCCTCTAATGCATTCTTCCTCTTCCTCCTAACCCTCTAATGCATTCTTCCTCTTCCTCCTAACCTAATCTTGTGAATTATCTCTCCACCCTAGTACCAGTGGCGTGAAATTATTCAATAGTCCAGGTGTGTATGTGTGAATTTCGTGGGTGTATATTCATAAAGCTATATAACCGGAGTTATATTTTGATTTTGATTTTTAATTTTTTTAATGTAAATCAAGCTAGTTAAAAGCAAAATGCACATTGTTTTTTTTTTTTTTTTTAAACTTGTATGTGGGCAAACCAAGCTTGGGATCGGGTTTGGGCAACTCAAACGTTAGGACCGACCCTGTGTATATGGTGTGTTACGTGTGCATACATAAGAGATGGGAGATGAACGTGGGAGTAATTATTCTAGGTGAGGGTGGATGGATCATGAGGTGGGGATGAGAATTATTTTTAGGAAAGGAGAGGCAGGGGGAGGGGCTGGTGTGGAAAGGGTGAGGAGTCAGGATTTTTTAACTCCGGGGGCTTAGTAGCTATACACGAATAATTATTAATAATATTTAAAATCAATTATATACAAAATAAAAATTTTAAAACTCATATGCTCGGTGGGCCAGGGCTCCCCGAGCCCCAACATAGCTTCGCCCTTGTATACATATTACATATGTATAATACACGAAATTAGGTTAGTCACACTAATTAACATGCGATTAAAACAATATCACAAAATATTTAATTATAAATTTTTTTGGAATATTACATTATGATCCGAAGTAGTAGCCGTTTTATCATATTCTGTTATTTTAATTCTCTTGTTAAGACGAGTCGAAAAAACAATTGGACAGGTGGGCCTAACTGATATGGTTTTCCATTCTAGACCTGTGTTAATTTCTCCATGCATGCAATTAATTGGTAGTGTAAATGAACATTACATAGTACCAAAAAAAAAAAGGGAAAATGAAGGCTCATGATATGTTTTGATAATTAATATTCGTCAAGGACATTCTGAGAACATTTGTTCATACTAAAAATGTTCTTGACAGGTATTAATTATTAAAATACGTCATTCGCTATCATTTTCCAAAAAAAAAAAATTACATAGTATTAGTTTGGCTGGAAAGAGATTCAAGAATTTTCAATAACAAAGTCCAGAGATTACAAATTGCCCAAATCAGTTTGAGGTCAGCCTACAAGCGGCCCAAGTCATCCTAGCCCGTCGTCTCCAGTTGTCTGGGTTTCGGCCGAGATTTGATCCAAAGGAGACCGTCCTTGGGGTATAAAACGAGTCGAGCCGAACCGAGCTTCGGTGAGCTTGAGCTCGGCTCGTTTACTTAACGAGCCAAAAACTTGAGCTCAAGCTTGGCTCGAGCCTAATCGACCCGAGCCCTTAACGAGCCAAGCTTAGTTATTTATTAAATGAGCCTCTTTAACCAAGTTGAGCCTCCCTTAACGAGCCAAGCTTTTGTCGAACGAGCCGAGCTCGTTTAGTAAATGAGCCAAATACTCGAACTCGAGCTCGAGCTCGGCTCGTTTACTAAACGAGCCGAGTAGAGCCTTAACAAGTCGAACCGAGCCGAGTTCGCGAGCTGCTCGGTTCATTGAGAACCCTAGCCCATCCCCTAAATTTTTGGTCTAGTATTTTTTACTTTTCGTTAATTTTGTTTAGTTTTATGTCATAATTTTTGGAATCAATTATTCATCTTAATTAACGAGAGAAATCTAAAAACACATGAAAATGTAAACCAAAGTAATTTTTAGTATTTTTGTTTGTCTTTTTTGAATTTCTTTTAGATTCATGTTTTATTCTTTAGATTAACCATTCATCTCAACAAGATGAACAAATCAAAGTTCATTAACGAGGAAAAAAAATTCAAACAACTAAGTATTATTTGCCTACAGTGTCATTTTATTTGAACTTTTTTCGACATCGGCCCACATTTTTATCTTTTTTTTATTCTTCGAGACGAAGGATTAATCCAAAAAATAATTATGACGAAAAATTAAATAAAAATAAGTTTCAATCAAAAAATGCTGAAGACAATTTAAAGCGTGAAACTCACTGAAGAGAGAGAGTGAGACGATACACACACTAGGAGAGAGGGGTCACAGAAGGTAATTAAGCCGCTTCTTGTCATAGTTGACATTGTTGGGCCAACAATGATACATACATGACTATTATATTTTTCGTCATTTACGGTAGACATGACAATGCACTGGTGAAAATTATAGACTATGATCCATTAATTGAGGAATCAGGTCCTTCCAAAAATGTCAGACCTTTAAAGAATGGGAATTCACTTGTTACCCCGCAATAGAAGAACAGAACAACCATGGTTGAATGTTGATGCATCACTTCCTATGAGGAAATAGTGATACAATGCACAGTTTTTCCAACACCTGTGATACTGATACCTACCCACAAATGCTTTTTTTTTTTTTTTTTTAAAAAAAAGAAGAAAAAGAATCTAGCTCTGGAATCCTTATCGGGCACCTGATAAGGAAACAATGGACAAGAGAGAAAGAACCTGTGTCTGGACGAAACTTGGCGCAAGAAAAACCTCCATGTAAATCCAGTGTCTGGACAAAAGAGACACAAGGACGCAGAATTAGCAAAAATAGGTGAATATATACAATCACAAAGAGTACTGGGATTAGGCCGCCCACTTGATTCCATGAAAGCAATGATGTGATGCACACAAAGAGTGAGGGAGGGGGAGAGTCAAGAGAAAGATACAAATGAGATACGAAAGCTATAGAGGCAATACCGATACGATAATTAAGGGAAGCTGAGAGTGAAAAGCTACCTACCACTAACATTCTCTTACCATATTGGAAAAATGTAGAAAACCAAGGCATGTGATCTCAGTTTAAGTGTGTGAGGAAAAAAACACCGCAAGTGTGAACTACCTACCTATGTCTAATCAGTTATATATGGAACCATAGCTTCATGTTTCATGCAAAGTATATCTGGATGACTGGATATGAGGCTAGCTTGATAGACATTGTTACTAAAAACTGGTATTCATCAACAAGCATGTAGGCATTCATTTAGGTATATAGACACAGAGGTACGTGTGTGTATATATGCTTTACGAAAAATTGCCACATACCGAACTAATTTTTTGTTTTGAAATTTGCCTAACTAGTTAATTAAGGAACCATAAATGGGTGTTGCGCACTCGCAAATCCAGGATACACGGAGGACTAGACATGAGGCCACCTTGAAAGACACATTTTACCCTATAAAAACTGGCATTCACAAACATGTAGGCATCTAGTGTACGCATAATTTATTGAATGTTAGAGCTAATTACATTCTTAGAAGAGTTAGAAATTATTAAGCACAGTTCGATTACAAGAGGTTACAATATGAATCTTGGAGCAGCACCTGCCAATCTAAGGTGTTGCAAGGGCACAATCTAGATATGGCACGGGCATGGGCACGACATGCGCACCTGCGTAGCAATGGCATGGGCACGATATGCGCACTTGTGTAGCAAAATCAATACCCGGATGCTTAAATAACCTAGACACACTTCATAAATTGAGTGTCTAAATGACTCCTTACACATATTTGACCCCCACAACAGTTCATTTGTAGATCCAGAGAATGAGAAATGCAGCAACTTTTAATTCTGAGTTCTTGCCACACTATAACAGCAAAACAGCTTTGGAAAAACAGATGGTTGTGTGATTCCACACCCCCAACACAAAGCACACAGCACCATTTCACACAACACCTCAGATGCAGCCTTCAACCACCACGCCTGGCACGATGGGGACACATGGACAATGGTCCACTTCCACTCCCCACCATTTGGGCATCTTAAACCAAAGCTTGAAGAGGCTTCCGTATTGTACTAGAATTGCCAAAGAACAAAGGAAAAGATTTCAATATCAACATTGTTAAAGCATCCAACTCCAAACCAATTGGTAAAGAGTAGAGAGGCCGCCTAGGCTCATATACTAGTTTTGGAGGAGATAATTAACCGATGTGGGACAAATCCCAACACTCCCCCCGCACGTGCGACCCCTGATTCACACGTGAAGAGGTTAACAAAGGATCCGGAACACATGGATCACAATGAAACAAAGTGCAACTATGGCACAAACAAAAGGGAGAAGCCTCCGGAAGCCTAGCTCTGATACCATGTTAAAGCATCCAACTCCAAACCAATTGGCAAAGAGTGGAGAGGCCACCCAGGCTCATATACTAGTTTTGGAGGAGATAATTAACCGATGTGGGACAAATCCCAACAAACATTTCAAAGCAGAAAAAGTGACGGTAAATATACTTCGGGGACACTAATATACTTAAAATAATTGTTACACGTAGAACCCAAAAATGTTTGATAAGCTTAATCATAGAAAAACAAATCCAAGCAACAATGAAATATGCCAACGATGAGGTAAGTTTACTGTCAGAAATTTCATAAAGAGGAATTCCATATTTTTCTCCATTTGATGTTAACTAAAACACCTTTTGGAGCTCATCATCTGAATGAGACTTAAATTCTTTGGAAAATTCAAGATTCAAGAATACTTCTTCTAACATGCGTACCTATTGCTTTAGGGAAAGTCTACAATACACACCCTTTAAAAGGGTGTACCATATGCACCTATTTTATAATTCATTCATAACATTTTAGCATGTTTCGTAACTTTTGTTCTAAAATTCATAACTTTTCAGCAGTACGATTCGTAACATTTTCATTATGATTCATAACATTTTGGTGTATATCGTAACCTTTATACGATTCGTAACTTTTTAGCAATACGATTCGTAACATTTTCTCTATAATTCATAACATTTTAGGGGGTGCATATGATACACACCTAAATAAGGGGTGTGTATTGTAGTCTTTCCCATTGCTTTAATCGTTGTGGAGAAATTTCTCAAAATTAAGAAAATCATAATAAGAATATCATCATCCTTTTTAAAAACTTGTCAATTTTAATAAAAAATATATTTCTGTTTAAGATTTTGTGTCACCACCACTGGAATTGCTTCGACAAACTGAACCGACTTCTTAATCTCTCACATAGAAACGCACAAGGCAAAATTTAGAAACAGGAAACAGGAGAATTTGAAGCTCTGCTATTTCTGGCATTTCGATGTGTTAAGGTATATGAAACCTTTCGACTACAAGGCCTTCAATTCAGTTTATGAATTGATGGGTCAGTGCAGGGGTGTTCAAGAAAACCGCCAAAACCGCAAAACGAATCCGTCCAAGCGAAACCGTTCTATTTGGTCTGGTTATGCAGTTCATTGGTCTGGTTATAGTTCCAAGAAAATAGGAACCATTAAGGAGTTCATTGGTCTGGTTATAGTTCCAAGAAAATAGGAACCATTAAGGA
>BPLS01027565.1:0-11950 GCA_019656275.1 Rhododendron kiyosumense
CTTTTCCCCTCCCTTATCACAAACCCTCATCTCTCTCTCTCTCTCTCGCACCGGTTAGAGCCATGTCTCTCTCACCAGCCATACTCATCTCTCTCTCTCTCACCAGATCCGTGGACGACGGCAGGCGACGGCTCCATTCTAGCACAGTCCAAATTTCCGGCCGCCAACACACCTATTGCCATGTCGGTGAGTCACTCGCACTATATGAGTTGCACAGGTTCTGCATGTCTCTCACTGATCTCAAATCATCTCTCTCACTCTTCTGCACTTTTTTTAGGCAGAGTTTATCATTTCCTTTCTTATTGATTTCCTCCCCCTCAAGTAGTTCGATTTGAGGGGTTTTGTGGTTTTGGGTTACGTGGCGTAATCGGCTGAAGGGGATGTAAGGAGTTTTGTACTCACCGATTTTCCCCTCTCTCTCTCTGTCTCTGCGAATTTCACAGACTAACACCACCACGCCGTTTGTTCTTCTTGGATCAGAGAATCCTCTCTCTCTCTCTCTCTCGATCAATCAATTGACCGATCGATCCAAACTTTGCAGTATCTCTCTCTCTCTCTCTAAAGCCCTAAAATGAAGGTTGCACGATTTCACTGATTGGATACGTACAAACACTTGTCTGTGTGTATATGTTGATGGAAATAGAGGGACAAAAATTGTTGGACTCGGTAGCTGCTGTGCACAGCAGCAAAGAGCAGTAGCAATATGCCACCGTTTGAAGCACAAAAAAGCAAAGAAGAAATGGGCCAACGGTTGCTGATATACAGCTATTCTAAAGGTAATTTTCTAAGTTCTTTTTCCATGATTTAGGCTGGATTTGAGTTGTCATTCAGGTGGGTTTCGTGTATTTTTGGTGGGCTGGTGAAGAAGAAGGTAAAAGGGAAAAAGGGAATGAAAATTGAGTGACTTTTGTTAATTGATTTGTGTATTGAGATTTATTGAGGACATCGATTTTTAGTTTTCCATGTCTTTTTTGTATGCGATTTGTCGTGCATGTGTGATTTTGTCCCTTTGTTCCAAAATTTGGTACCTAATTTCCCTTGCATGTGTGATTTTGTCCCTTTGTACCCAAATTCTGTACCTAATTTCGCTTGCATGTTTAAATTTTTGCATTGACCGGCAGGATGTTTTATGTGCAGGAAATACATGCATTGATGGACTCTTGGTTGGTGAATTTACCATATATAGGATGCCAACGGAGCTTCAATGGTTTCTAGGGTTAATCACACAAACTTTTTATGGAAGGAGTTGGTTGCTCAGAACAAGGGGTGAGTTTAGTTTATGGTTTGGTCCCCGTTCATTATTAGAGTTTACATATTTGATTTTTGCTACTTTACTGCACTATAGGTGATTTGTTGTTTTCTTTTTCCTATCTTTTTCAGCGGATTTGCGAGTCTTGAAATTCTTGGTTAGTTTCAAAAGAATTTCGAATTTGCGCGATTGTTTTCTTTTAGCAAGATTAGGTTTTTAGGTTAATATGTTGTTTTCTTTTAGCAAGAACCAGGGAAGAAAAAGGTTCTTGCTATACAGATTTGCTTATATCTCCCTAAACTTGCACATTTGCTTTTCAAGCCCGATGATCTAGCCTCTCTTTCCACAACCTAATCATTTCTCAGAAAAATAGAACTAAGCAAAACTTCATACGTTCTGAAAAGAAAGTGTTTTGACTTAGTCTAAAACCGAGCTGCGGAATGGGCCCTCCCTATTTGTAGTACAGGCTCTTGATGCAACCAATTTAATACTTGTTCGCTTTAACAAACCAGTACTTCGTATTTCGGTGGCCTCCTAGACCCCATCAATTCTTCAGTATCCAGATGATATAAAGGAGTTCACTCAGTCTGAGTCCTAGGGGACTCCTCCTTCATTCAATCACTTTATATCTTTTTTTCCTCTCTTACGGTATATTAACACCTGCTGCCAACAGTATGCATTCTTTTCAGCATGCATATGGTGGTTGAATTGTGATGCTGTATACTGCAATGACAGCATATCTGCTCGCTTATCAATTTGAGATTCTTTTAGCAGTTTTAGCCTTTTAGGTGTAATGGTCGTTCAATTTCTATGGATTTATGATTTTTTGGTTTAGTTTGTCATAATGTAGGCTTTTTGCATTGATGGATTTTGCTCTTTTCATTGTGCTCTACTAAGTGGATGAGCATTTCACAGACTTGATCACATGCTATTTGATGCAATCCTAGATTGTGTACATACACTTTTTAGTTTCTAGGTTTGGAAGGATATAGTTTAATGTGAGTGAGAAGTTGCAGGGTTGTGGTATGGGGAGTTCTAAGCTCCAATATAAATGTTATTCTGGCATGCAATTCGGTTTGTAAACACTTTTGGTAACTAAGGTCTTGTAGTGGACCATGGAGGAAAACTCGCATTTTCAGTCCTGTGGAAATATCTAGATATGCATTTTAGATTTTGGCTAAAAAGGAGTGGACATGTTTCTCTATTCTCACATTATAGAGAAGAAACATAAAAGAACAGCGAGTTTTATATCGTTCAACTAGGCATCATGGAATTGTGAATTTTGAAGTGTAGGCCTTGGCAATAGTCAGCTGACTTAAATGTCTTCAATTTTTGAAAGAAACTAGAAGAGTACTACTAAATTCGATGGTAGATTTTTTTTTTTTTTTGATCCACATTCGATGGTAGATTGTAATCCTTGACACAATGTCCTTCTTTGTTATAAGTTTATATAGTGATTTTAAACCCATGAGTTGTGAAGAAACTTCATATTTTAACCAATTGTTCTGTGCTTGCTTGGATCAGGTGATCACTTCCAGTGAGAACTCAGATAGACTTGCACAATCAGAAAAAGGCACTATGCAAAGGATAACTGGCTTTTATGTGGTCATCTCTCACCCAATTATGCTTTTCTTGTTGCCTACATTTATTATGAACTCATTCTTGTTTTATGCACAATTCACACTGATTTCATTTAATTCTATGTGCAGTTCTTCCCACAAGATCCAAGTAAAGTACTGATGGTCACCTATGCGGATTCACAAGTCAGAGTCCTTCATGGAATTAATGTGGAGGGAAAATATAAGGGTATGATCATCCTCTCCTGCCTAAGATACTTTGTAGCCAAAATATTTGACTACTTGTTTTTTTTTTTTTTCCTTTGGCTGTATTTGAATCAAGGTTTTAGCCTTTAGGTAAGATAAAGGAAATAAAAACAGAAAAGTTGGAGGGTAAAGGCTCCAAATATAGGCAAAATCCATTTTTGTTGTACAAATGAATCATTACGATGACCGCTTTCTGCACTGTTTCCATTTTTGTAGTACATGGTAAGCTAGAAACATGTAAGCTGGAAATATATAAAAGTTGTACATGTTATACTTCTTCATTTAGAGGAAGAACGATTCTACTTTTAGCACTTTGATTCCATATGTCCAATTTATACATACAACTTTGGCTATGCTCATCCATAGTCTGGTTGATCAATGTTGGACGCATCCGTTAATCTAGGTCATGGACAATTGTAAGCAAACAACATAGTTCAATAACAAGATTAAAAAATGTGGTTGTGGTGCTACCCGTTTACACTGATCTTTGTTTTATGATTATTGAATTTCTACGTTGTGCATCTGAAGGGAAGTATGATGCAGTTATTCATTTCTCAAATCCTGTGGGTATGCTTGCGGTCCACTGTTTCTTTTTGTTTTGTTATTTCATTTATTTTTCCCTTTTGTCCGATTTTACTTATGTTTTCTTTCAGGCTTTGTCCCTGTGCTGCACATATTTTTTCCCAATTGTTAACTCATGATGTAGAAATGTCCTTGTGTTGTACATATTTTTGCCCAGTTGTTAAATCATGATGTGGAAATGTAGTGTTTCAGGATTTCCCTTGATGTTGGTTGTGTGTATCTCTATGTAGGTTAGTCAAGGGCTTTGGTAGGAGTGTACATAACATTGTTATAAGCTTAATGTAGGCAATTGTACTGCAAGCCATCTGGATATTGGTACCTTTGTATAAATGATAGGTAGACTTAATTTCTATAATACTGTAATCCTTGTATTACTTTAGTAATCTAGACTTTCTACTTATGTAAAACAAAAGTATTGCAGACAGTTAGTTATGATCAAACTTATGTGTACAACTTTTGCTATGATCATACACATCTAAAATTTCAGAAACAATCAAAATCGATCTCCATAACGGGCATGACGGACGTGCCTTGCACGTCGGAAAGCACCTAGTTTAGAACAAAAAATAGAACTTGGAAGTCCAATGAGGAAGCAAATTTGGTTCTAAAATGGCTTGGTTCCAAAATTGGTTCCATCCTTGCCACATCACTAATGCAACTAAAATTAACCATCAATCCAACGTAGAAAGCTATCAAACTTTACATGGCATCACCAAAACTTTACACCCCGTCACCAAGCATTACATCCCATCAACAATTTCTTCGATGCATTACCAAATTTTAAAATTTATGCCCAACATCCACACTCGCATGTCCAATCTTTACACTGCATCACCAATCTGTACATGACATCACCAATCACTATTACATTAGCGCATCAAGAAGGTCTCTACACTAAATCACTAAGCTTTACGTGGTATCACCAAACGTCAGACTTCACCACGAAAGTCAATACACTGAGTCACCAAACATTATGCTCCATCATTGATATTGGGATTGTGACTTTATTTTCAGGTGAAGTCCAAAGTTTGGTGATGGCGTGTAGAGGTTGGTCATGAACTGTAAAGTGTAGTTAATATTTGAAACTGTTTATTTCTAAAACAAAACCAATCATTGGAGGCGCAGTGCCAAAATTTGATAAAAAAAAACACTTTTTGGTGCCAAATCATGGCATTGGCTATAGCCATTTTACATTTAGCATTGGACTTGCTCTTACTGAAGGGCTAAATTGACACGTAAACTAAAATGTGGAGAGTTGACATTATAATTTTGAATTGGTGGGGCCGAAATGAAATTTAGGTGCAAAGTGAAGGGGTGCAATTAATATTTTTTTATAACATTTTTTAATAAGAAAAAACATTTAGTGTTCTCGAGAGCTGAGATATTGTGTATTGATAATGTGATGCAGATTTGTAAAGAAGAAGTTGAAGTATTACTCCATGAGTCCATGTTTTTGCTTTGGTCGTCTAACAACTGTTGAGTGAGGAGACGGATTTGTTGAAGTTGTTCAGAAGAGTCCATATTTAAAATGAATTCTCTCTCTCTCTCTCTCTCACACACACACACACACTTACGGACCCTAATTAGAGACTATTATGCGTAAATTGACTTGGACACCAGTCATCAAACAAAAAAAGAAAAGGTAGCATCGGAACAAAGAAAAGTATGAAGGTAATTTCACACCCTTTTTTTTCTTGTTGGGTATCCACACCTTCTCAATTCAACCTTTAAACTCTAGGAACAATATACGAAAAATCCAAAAGGGTGGACGCAAAATAAGGCAGTAATTTATGTTGTTTATCTATATTTCTATGCTATATACTAAGCAAATGTAATTTTCCAAAAATAAAATCAAGCTCTCTCCTTAATTCTCTCTCTTATGTGGCAATCTCCTAATAAAATCTATGTTTTTTTTTCCCCTACACTATGCAAAATACCAAACTTAAATATAAAAATTAGAAAAAAGCTTTCAAACTCTTTTTCCTGCTCAAACATTATCTCATTAAAACTTTTTCATTTATGTTACATCGTGTATAATGATGGTTAAATACAAATGTTTTCTTGCTTCTGTGCATGTAACGACCCGCGTCAGCTGACTTGTTTAACCCTTAGCCTAAGGCCATCCACAGTGGTATAATCAAAAATGGATAACCAAAAGTTGACACATTAGCTTTTGATTATTCATTTAAAAAGTTGCTAAGCTTAACAATATTGAGGTTCACAATGGTCACTTTTAGTCCATAACCAAAATAAGGGGTCCACCATAATTTCACACAATCTCTCTCTCCCCCTCTGTTTTCCGTCATTCACTTCTCTCCATTACGTTTTTTTTTTGGCAAAAATATATCGAATATATGGTGTTCTTCCTAGTGTTATCTATCAAAACAATACCAAAACTTTTTTTTTTCCTTCGTATTCCTGTAGCCTATATCACAAGCCCACCACTCTCTTAATCTTTCCAAAAAAATCAAATGTGTTCTTGAATTTGAAAAAGAATGCAAGGTTCTACCTTTTTTTTTTTTGCAAGGTTGTTCATTTGCTAAACCATAGGGGAAGGAACAAAACAGGAATAATCACTTTTTAGTTGAAAAAAATCATTTTTTTCCTTCTAAAAAGTGATTATTTCTCAAAATAATTGGGTAAAAGTAAAAAAAAAAAAATTACTTTTTTGATTCCTCTCGTCAAGACGAATTAATAACTCATAAAGTTTGGCGCAAAATTAAAAAATGCGAAAAAAAATTTAAATAAAGACAATTTTTCATATTTAAGTTAAATTCATAAAAATGCAACCTAAAATAAAAACGGGAAAGAAAAGTGATGTGGGGTTCATAAATTTTGATTATTGAAAAAGGTTGCTAGTTTTGGTTATCCAAAGCCCAAAATTTGATTATTTCTAAAGATGTTGCTAAGTTTGATTATACCATTGTGAGCCATTTTTTGCACAAATATTGTTAACTTTAACAACAATTAGCTTTTGATTATATCACTGTGGATGGCCTAAGGACGTGACTCAAAAAGTTAACATTGGGTTAATAATAGCTGGTGGGCTTTTTCCTTATTTCTAAAGACATGTATCGTGTAATTAGTTGGTGAGAAGGAATTGCAAAGTGTAAAGGAATATTTCCATCTGTTTATACCTTTTTTCCGTTACGAATGCTAAAGAAAAGATTTGCACGAGTTGTTATGGTTAATATGGTACGAGGACTAGGTTTTCATCTATTGCCCACCACATGTTAACAATTTCGCGCGCTATCCACTGTATCAAACTAATTTTATTTTCTTTGGAACTCTCTCTTTCGAGATCTTTCAATCGACGTTCATGCATGTCAGGTATGAAATTTTGAAGAAAAATCGAAATTTCTTCTTCCATTTTACGTACAGTAAGGTCTTACGTACAATACGTACCGATCATTTGGAGAAAGCAGGAACACAAGTTGAGAGAGATGAAAGAGTACTGCAGCAACTAATAAACCAAACGTGCAATGGATTAGAAAGAAAACACATAGATATATCCATCACTAGTATTCTTCTTCCTCTTTTATTTCTTTTCTTACTCACATTCAAAAGTAAGCGCCGCGCCGATTCTCCATCGATTAACCAACATTCTTCATCAGGAAACCCTTATTATCTCCCTGCAGATCAGATTGGAAAATTTATAAAATATAACTAGGGATATTGAGAGCATTCTCCTTCACTACCAAAAGCTCAAATTAACAAGTACAATAGGTTATTTACTTGCGCTCTTTTGCTACACTAGAATGACTTGTTTCTAGTTTCTACTAAGCATATCTAATACTCCTGGAAAGGTAAATTTCTGCACAGTACCAAATCCAGGATTTTTTCACCATAAGTAATTTATGCTTATCAAAGTTAATCACCTATACTACAATGGCATTTATTGAGGCCCATATGTAAACATATCACATCTTTTTTCAAAAAGTTATGTTAACACATTAACACTTTTTAAGCATTTTGTACTCGAACATTATGGGATGAAGTAAAATGAATTTCGAAATAAACATGAGGCAATACAGATCTAGAGTGGAGGTAACACATTTTATTCTGCATAAATAAAACATTCGAAACTCAAGAGGTCAGACAGATGAATAACACACATGGCCCTAGTCCAAATGACTATATCAGCTAATATTATCCGACAAATTACCAAAATATTGGTCGAAAATGTTGTGTAGAAAAACATGGCTTTTCTGATAATCAAATCAAACAAAGACCAAGCAATCTGCATGCAAGGTCCAAACCTCTTTTTTAGTGGTGAGGCGCCTCTACTTTGTTTCTCTTTAAAACAGAAGTTATATAAATTCAAGCAAATCATCTAATTTTTTCATCGGTTCAACTCACATTGCTCATGTCTACATGGCACCACCCCTGATTAGACATGGGTCTAACACCCATCAGAGAGTGTTGATGTCCTACAAGTGTATGACATGAACACTACCTTCTTGAAAGTGTTCATGCTTCTTAGCTACTATGATGTGACTTCATTCTACTGATTATATTAATCCAATCGAAATGTACAATTACCTGCAGTTTCTTCTGATTCCCCAAATATAATCTTTTCCTCTTTCGTAAGTACAATCTTTTCGTCTCTATGGTAGCTTTTATGGTGACGCCAATGGCATAGGTGGTAATAGCCTGGTTTCAATTGATATGCTGATAGATCTCCAACATTAGTGACATTTTGATGATGAGAATAGGCTTTATGGTGTTGGCTACCCTACTCTTCAGGCTCATCATACACAACATTAACTCCAATTTCCTTTACGAAACAATAGTCCTCTTGTAAGCCCGCTGACACATTCACTTCATCACCAGCTTCCAATGTTAAGTGATTCCCAATTTTCCAATGGCTTAACCATAACATCATACCGTCATCTGGAGGAATGCCTTTGAACAATGGGCTGTAGGCCCACTTCAGACACTTGGTCGTATTGTTGAGTGTGATATAATCGAACAAATTGGTATAAGAGATCTGGTCATAATCACGGAAACATGCAAAGACAACATATATCTTCAAGGCTTGGATCTTGACATTAGGGAGTGAAGGCACAATGAATGTTATCGAGGATCCCATTCTCTTATTGCTGCTTCACCAGCCAACAGGCACCTCACTCCTAGGAAGAAATATGTTGCATATACCACATTCATATAGTACCTGAGCAATGGTATTCATAATAATATTAACACTTAATAGATTGGGCATTTAACAACTATGGATACAAAATTACTGTAGAGAGAGAGAGAGAGAGAGAGCACCTGAAGTGGACCCTTCTTTATTGATGCAAATGCATCATACAACGGGTTACACAATTCCATTTCAAGGCTTCCAATGGTTTCTGTGTGGCCCGTGATCCTCGATCTGGTTCCTTCCTCCGCTGATCCGATGATTGCTTAGCCTTCTCCGCTTCGCTTGCACAATGAACGCACGACTAAGACCTGGCCGGGGGTCGCCCGGCAAGGCCCCCCGGCGAGAGGATGAGTATGTGCAGAGAGAGAGCAAAGAGGCTAGGGTTTTTAGTGGAATTCGCGTGTATTAGGGCGTACCTCTCCTAAGGCGTTATCCTTTAGTATTTATAGAGCTCCCTTGACTTGCTCTCCAAGCACGGGCATGTGCCTTGCACGGGCTAGGCGGCGTCATTGTGACGTCACCGGGTAGATCTGGTAACCGCCTTGGCGTGAGCTGGCGTGCCCCATGTGCGCTCACGATTATCCTTCACCATAACCGTCTCTGCACGTGGGTGGGCACGTGGCCACGCAAGTGGCCGAGTCCAATAACCAACGGGATATGCCGAGCCTATGCAGAGGCCGAGGCCAAGTAGGACATTGCCCGGGCAAGACTTGTCTGCGGGGTTGTCATACGACGGGTGGCCGAGCTTGAGGCGACCTCCCATTCGCCGAGTATAAGTTTGACAGTCAGTGGCTGGTGTGTCTCGGCCGATGCCGAGCACAGACAGAGTGGTCAAATGATCTTACGGCTGCCGAAGATAGCAGTGGGGTGAGAGTGGTCCATGGCGGGATCATAATAATGCTCGGCCCGCTACAGTTTCCAACTCAGATGATAAGCCCATCTCGTTAATGATTTCTGCAGCAGCATTTCTAAAGGGCTCTAACTTGAACATCCCCTGGACCTCAACTACATTACAACCATAAATGTTCAAATCTAGAGATCTCAACAGGTTAGGAAGATTTGTCATTGTTTCCAATGAGCTACAGTTAGATACATTTAACCTTTCTAAAGACATAGAAAGTTCTGGCAGGGACTGGAGTTTCGTGCATTCACTGAAGTCAAGTGATTGGAGCACTGTAAGACTTTTGATGCTCTCTGGTAGGCTGGAAATTGGATTCTCACTCTGATTCAAGTCCTTCAACACCGATAAGCTCCCAAGGCATTTCGCAAGATCATCACTTGACAAACTACAGTTTGAAAGACATAATTCTACTAGTGAACCAGATAAAGAAGGCCATGTTTTTGGACTTTTTCTAGGTTTCAATACTAAAGACCAGACAAGGGAAGTCCATGATCCATCTTCACCAATGTCTTGGGAAATTCCATCTGCATGGAGCACCGTTATAGATTTCATCTGTCCGAGCTCTGCAGGCAACTGATCAAGCTTTGAATGCTCCCAAATATCACGTGTTCGGCAACTAAATGTATCTGTTCGGGAATACCTCCCTATAATCTCTTTTAACTTTTATCACATGTATAAATAAACTCCTCTGAATACATACAAAACGTACTCTCATGCACATACACACAGTAACCATAATACCTATTACTCCGTATTATCTAAATCTTATCCAAGCGCTACTGGAAACTTACTTTTTGCATGAATTATTATATTATTCAAATTTCAGATATTACAATTGGTATCAGAGCTCAGGAGGAGCGAGAGGGTCACTGGATTTCACGTCCAAACCCACTGGTTTGAAATCGAAAAAAAAAAAAAACAACAAAATTTTTCCTTATCTGGAAGCTCTCGTCGATAGGAGTTGAACAGCGTGAACGGTGCAGAGATCGGACCACCGAGGTGTACACATGGGATGCTGGAAGCAGAGCTTCTGGGTGCTCTGTATTTTTTCCCTTCTCCAGATTAATCTGGAGTGTCGGCGGGAAAGTTGAAGGAGGATGAAAAGTTATTCGGTGTGGCAGGCACCTCTGGAGGGTATGTGCATCCGCATCGGTCTCTTTAAATTTTGGAACAAATTACACCTTAAAAACTCACTTTATTACTTTAGCTACTCACTTTTAAAATGTCTACTGCATTAGACTTTTTACTCTCACTATCTATTCAATTAAATATTCATACTTTTATATTTCCTTTGTTTATTACCATATTTTTTTACTCAATTAATAGTTAAAAAGGTGAATAGTGACTCTTAAACAAAAGACTCACCGTAGCAAAATAATTTATTTTGCAAAGTAAAGAGGATGGAAGAGAGTTTGGTGCATGGCATTTTTTGGCTATTTTCTTATTTTTGCTTCTTTAGTTTAGAGAGTTGTTTATATTTTCTTATTTTTGATCCTTATTTTAGTTTAGAGAGTTGTTTAAAGAGTCACATGCGAATGCTCTAAGAGCATGTACACCAGTTTGAGGTAAAATGCCTGTGAACAGTATCAAAAATTTACTTTACCCATTCATATTCTCCACCCACTCTACACCAGCCTTTCTATTTTAACTAGCAACAGTACACACCACTGGTGTTTACCAGGTCACTGGAAGAGAGAGAGAGAGAGGGGATGAGAGAGAAACAACAATATTTTATTTATACCTTTGCTACAGTTCATCTCCAAAAGTACCGAGCAAAAACACTAAATGTATTTTACCTTTGTTTTTACCTAGTCTGCTGTACCCTACTATTCTTCCTTTGCATAGGTAAAATACCTAAGATTGGGTGTTTAACTAGTCTTGTGCACATGCTCTAAGAGCATGTACACCAGTTTGAGGTAAAATGCCTGTGAACAGTATCAAAAATTTACTTTACCCATTCATATTCTCCACCTACTCTACACCAGCCTTTCTATTTTAACTAGCAACAGTACACACCACTGGTGTTTACCAGGTCACTGGAAGAGAGAGAGAGAGAGGGGATGAGAGAGAAACAACAATATTTTATTTATACCTTTGCTACAGTTCATCTCCAAAAGTACCGAGCAAAAACACTAAATGTATTTTACCTTTGTTTTTACCTAGTCTGCTGTACCCTACTATTCTTCCTTTGCATAGGTAAAATACCTAAGATTGGGTGTTTAACTAGTCTTGTGCACATGCTCTAAGAG
>BPLS01027565.1:11960-25656 GCA_019656275.1 Rhododendron kiyosumense
TTAAGAGTTACATGGTGCTCACATTGTCTAGCTTTAGAGGCTTTGTGTTTGTTTCAATTGAGAGTAAGAGAGAGCGCGCGCTTCCGAAAGTTTTCTGGGGGTCAGAGGTGGGGTTTTCTCCTGGTTCCCCTTTATCTTGAACAATTGTTGCCTTATATAGTCCAAATAGAAATAGGCAAAGGCGTGGAACCAGATCCTCTCTGCCGGGAAACCACTGTAAATTTCTGTGCCGAGTGTTTTTCGGCTATTGGATCTCAGGTTTTAAAAAAATAAAAACACACTCCAACGGCCGAAACTCCTCGGCACATAATCATAGGGGTTTTCGATACAAACGATTTGGCGCGCAAAGTCCCATCCTCAGCACATAGTCACAGGGGTTTTCGATACAAAAGATTTGGCGCACAAAGTCCTGCCCCTTTGGAGGAAATATTACATTTCAGTGGTTAGAGGGGTAAAAAGCTCCCAACTCATGGACCATTTTTTCGGAATCAGGGAAGGGAAAACAATAATTCCCAAGATATGGTGTTGAAGACAAAAATACCTCTCCCTCCTGTCCTGAATCAGGGGCAACTTAGGTTTATCTTAGGGAGCAACTTAGGTTCATATATACACGGGGTAACTTAGATCCAAATTCAGTCGGTCTAAAAAACAAAGTGCAATAGTTAGAACACAGACACAGGGCAATGAACTCTAAAATGGAGCAATTTAAATGAACAACAAGTGCAACAAATGTTCACTAAAGGAGCAATGGTTCACTACAACAAATATCTCAGAGTAACGACTTTAATTTGATTTGCAGAAAGAGAGAGCGCTGAAAATGGAACCGGATATGCTCCACCTGAAATTTTAGAGAGAGAAATCTTAAAAAAGAGAGAGATTGGGAGAGAGGAGTGTTGAATATGGAGGAGCTGGTAGAGAGGTTGGAATCGGTCGTGGTGCGGCTGGAGGCGATTTCAGGTGTGTCACCGGAGGGCGGTGGAGATGCGGCGGCGGCGGCTTTTCGTTCTTGTCGTCGAGACTCTTACCCTGAGCCAAGCTTTGGTATGGCTTGGAGCTTCGTGTCAACGGTCGAGTGCAGCAGCTTGTACTTTCCATGAGTTTGAAGGAGGAAGATGACAGGGGTATATTCGATAAACAGGGCAGTGATGCAGTGGGGCGGTGGAGTGGAGTGGTGGAGAGAGACGAGATTGGAAGAAACCCAATCTGGTTGGCGGCGGGGAAAAGGGAAAAAAGAGGAGGAAGTGATTTGGGTTAGGGTTTGGGACATGTGGGGGTATATTAGACATTTTGCTTGGCCCTTTATGTGTATTCTCAATTACTTTTCTCCCTTTCATTTTTAGAACAATTTAATGAAAATTTGTCTATGAGTTGTGAAATGTTTGCCCATGGACCACTGTCCTGCAATTCCCCCTTCCCCTTTTCTTCGTACTCTCTCTCTCTCTCTCTCTCTCTCTCTCTCCTGGAAAGATTCATGCATGTCCGGGTGTCACGGCAAGGCATTTGCTGTTACGGAAAATGATGGGGCTTGCGATTTACACGTGCTGGCCTACAAAAGGCTGCCTTAATTTTCACGTACTGTCAACAGTATGCTTAGACATCCGGTGGTTCGGGCGAATGCACAAGCTTTGGGGGTACTCCTCGAAATTTGGGGTTCGATTTCTTATAAGGTAAGTACCTTGCAGTAAGTGCAAAGCCATGCAAGGATGGAATCAGGGGGGTCTAGTAGCGGCGGCCGGCACGTCAAGAATTTTAGAAAATGCAATTATTATATGTGACAATTTTTTTACTTCCAACTTATATAGTCTCGCCACTGGTATGGCTTTTTTCTTATTTTTTTATTATATTCTAGTCATAAATCTTCTATTTTTTTTTTCAAGAAAGGTGACTCAAAAAAGTATTCCAAAACTAAATTTAATGGCCCAAAGTGAAATAATATAAATGATGATGTGTAATTAAGAAAAAAAATTTCACACTCTAACCCTAAAACAACTTAACCTAAAAAAATTAGGGGAATTTAATTATTATACCATTATCGATGCCTAAAATTAAAATTAGTCCCCTTCCATACTCCATATGTAAATGACAAACATCATTTAGTTTAGTTTTTATTATGTTCTTCTAATTTTTTCTGGAGCTGATAACTATTAATATTGTAATGCATTTTTGTATTGAGGATCAGTCTTTACGAACTTTATCTCAACTTTAATTGAATCCCTGCCAATAAACGGTGGATGAGATCTATCTCCAAATTAGTCATTCTATTAGGTTGGATATCGAGTAATGCAGAAAGATACCCCATTGAGTCTTCAAGCCAGCATAAGGAAATTAATGAGTACGAGAATATATATACACACACACACACACGAAGATTTTCCAATGCTTCGGGAACAGAACCACGTGGATATTCTTGTATTCTTAATTTTTTTTACTTTTGCTTGAACCCAATTAAATCTACAACTATGACTATGCAACCAAAATTAATGAGCTAATCAAGATTAAGAGTGACCAATCTGATTCAAATATAACCAGGTTCATTAGAAAACATTATTTGGAGACAGCTGCATTCCTTACTTTTTATAATCACGTATATCTCAGTATCTCGTGCCACTTTTTATTAATTAGTTGGAGATAGATTCCTTAAATTATCTTTTGAGACCATTCCAACTATAACATTCACGAGATCGAGAATTAAGAACCAGATCAGAAGTTACTATGGGAGGATTTCTTGACCTGGGAATTATCTTGCTGACAAGTACGTATGTGTACTATTCAATAGTCTTGGTCTCTCTTTTTTATTTTATTTAATTGAGAATGATGGTTTGGTGTCTAATGAGAGAATATTATCAACTTATTGTTGAACGAGGGAATCAAAAGGACTGAATGAAATTCATTTCCCACTGAATTAATAGGTCCCCACTTTATCAGCTGGTGGCAAACAAGGCCATCATACGTTGTTATTGAACCTGACTACAGGAGTCTTCACTGAAAGTCTGCTAAAATAAACAAACGAAATGTCTCAATTGCACATTAAATAAGCTTATCCTCACAAACAGTCATTCTCATCTTTGAGAAAGATTGTGTGTGAAATTTTTTTGCTCAAATCCAATATTGGAAGACTCCGCACTTCATTAATTTGTTTGTTTGTTTGTTTGTTTGTTTGTTTGATTGATTGAAGATTCGTTCATTTGGATTGGAGAAGCCAGTAAATATTTTTTTTTTTGTTGTTGTGGAAATTAGTATTTTGTGAGACTTGATTTAAGAGAGAGTTTTGGTTAAGAGTTTCTGATTGCACTTTTGGTGAGAGAATTTATAATAAATACATTATATGTGACAATTTTTTGTTATCATCAACATATATAGTCTCGTCACTGTTAGGTTTTTTTCCTTATTTTTTATTATATACTAATCATAAATCTTCTATTTTTGTTTTCATGAAAGGAGACCCAAAAAAGTATTCCAAAACTAAATTCAATGGGTCAAAGTGAAATAATATAAATGATGATGTGTAATTAAGAAAAAAATATTCCACACTCTAACACTAAAACAACTTAACCTAAAAAAATTAAGAGAATTTAATTATTATGCCATTATCGATGCCCAAAATTAAAATTAGTCTTCTTTTGTACTCTATGTGTAAATGACAAACATCATTTAGTTTAGTTTTTGTTATGTTATTTTAATTTTTTCTGGAGCCGATGACTATTAATATTGTAATGCATTTTTTTTATATTTTTTTAGTATACATTTCGCCACTGCTATGATAAAATCCTGATTCCGTCCTTGAAACCATGACTGGTGTGATCGCGCTAACTTCCCGAAAGAATAGATTGTGCAATCGGGTTTATTTAATGACTTGCTTGTAGAGTTGTTTCTACGTTACAAAAAAAAAAAAAAAAAAAGTATGCTTGGGCCTCGTTCAATTGCACGGAAGAGTTCGCCGGCCGAAGGTGGTAGATGGCCGGGTTTTTTTTGGAATTTTAGTAAGAGTTGTTCAAAACTAGTGAAAATTCACTAAATTTTTTGGTCGCGACAGGAAGTGATTGCTCGGCAGAGGTGAGAGGATGATTAAAGTGTAAAATTACATTTAATCTGAGGCTGTCCTTCAAATAAAAATGGGGCGGCTATTCGCAGCCCCATATTTTTTTCCTTAGCCCATTAAATTTTTTTAATTATATTCGATAGTTAGTTACCAAAATTGAGATACATTTTCAGCATATAATTACCAAAATATAATTTTTTTTCAATAGCTATTTACCGAAAATGTATGTTCAGCAGTTGTTTACCGAATGTTGGACATATTTTCGACATGTAGTTACCGAAATATAATCTTATTATCAACAACTATTTACCGAAATGTTATGTATAATTTTCAACAACTATTTATCGAAATGTAGTGTGTTAAAGGAGAAAATACGAGGCTGCGAATAGTCGCCTCCATAAAAACTCAGTAAATCCTTGATGGGAATTAAAGTGTACTTTAACATACTCACAGGTAATTTTCTTCTTCTTCTTTTAGTCATAAGTAGTTTACTGCTTCTTCTTTTTTTTCTTCAAAAAAAAAAAGTAGTTTACTGCTTCCCTCTTTCGAAATCTTGACATACCCTACTACTGGGGTAATTGATGACAGGAAAGTTTATCAAGGCCCGTTTACTTTGACTTAATTTAAATTTGGGAGTTTTGTTCTTATTTGAATATTTTTTTTTGTTAATTTTGTGCCAAACTTTTATGGGTTATTGATTCATTTCGACGAGAGAAATTAGAGAAGTAATTTTTTTTTTTTTACTTTTATCCAAGTATTTTGAAAAATAACCACTTTTTATTTAGTAAAAAAATAACATTTTTGCACCACGTTACATAACAATATGCACAGCATGATGAGGTGGTATTGTATTATTAGACAGTATAAAATGACATCTCATTCATTGTCCAATGATACATACAGTGTCACCTAAGTATGTTGTGAATGTAATTGCAGAAAATATTGGGTAACATAACTCATTGAAAAAAGAAAAAAAAAATGTAAAACACAGCAAAAAATTAAGCCAAAAGGAATCTTCATGTGATTGAATGAGGATTGAGGAAATTATAATTAAACATAAAGTCAACAATTTGCTATATTCTTGTTTTTATATGCCATATTAAAATACAGTACAATTTTTTTTTTTTTTTGAAAATGTGGAATTCTCATTCAGAATCCCTAAAAGGACCAGACAAACATCACTAGGGAGGACCGCAAGAAAAATGAGCACAATGGTTAGCAAACCGCTTATACCAAGAAAAAGACACATAAACATCACTAGGGAGGACCGCAAGAAAAATGAGCACAACGGTTAGCAAATTGCTTATACCAGGAAAAAGACACATTACTACCTCGTTCTCTAAGAGAACAAGTACTTATTTTTTTAATTAAATTTGATGTATTTTGAAAAAATGACCCTATTAAAGTGGAAAATAAGTACTTAAAAAAATAAAAATTTTAGCAGAACAGAGCTACAATTGTTAACAAAAACTTTCGCATCATCTAGAAGTGTTTGGATTTCCAATCAGCACCGGTCCCAGTTTTGAAGCTGCTAATAATACCAGTGGATACCCTAAGAATACTTCTACTAGGAAAGAAAAGATTCAAAGATTCTCACTTGTTGGTGTAGCTATTGAATATTCATGTGATGCTCCACCATTGATCTCCATCAAATGACTTCACCTTTGTTTTGTTCGGTTGCATGCCTCCTGGGCAACTCTGTATGGTTTCTCTTCCTTTCTCTCGGGGGCATTGTGGGCGTTTGATTGTTATGCGGTAAGATGTCAACATAGTTGGGATGTTGCCTCGCATTATGATGGCTTTCTTTTGTCTTCCTTGTATTAATGCTTTGGGCTTGTGATTAACAAAATCTTCTTTTGTTGTTAAAAAAAAAAATCACATGAAAACCCAAGCTAAGTTCATGATACAACAGCGAGGCACAAGCTGCACAACCTTAAAACACCCCCAATTACACCAAATTCTGTGGGGGGGTTTTTTTTTTTTGTTGGTCTTTTTTAACATTCTATTTCCCAGAGTCTATTCTGGAGTTTTGTGATGCTCTCGGCTGATTTTATGTGCTGTTAATGGTGCCTGATTGAGGCTCAAAAGCAGTCAAATTTCTTACTCCTGCGGAGATAAATACGCTCAGTGGTGGGGGCAAAATTGGGTATTAACACTAAGATCTACTTAGAAAATAAATAACGAAATTTGAAATACCACAGGATGATGAGCTATAAACAAGGTAAAAGGATTGTTAAAATATCACCTAGGAGCTCTAAAACAACAGTGTCCTCCCATTTTTATTTTATAACGGTAACGATACTCAGAAATATTTACGAATTTTCACCTTGTACATGTATCTTTATGGAGAAAGATAAATAGAAAAAGTGTGGGGGTTCGAATTGTCGGGACCTTGACCGTTGCTCAGGACAGGCTCCTCCCTCCGCAACTCCATTCCCAGGCTCTCCTCCTGCAATAAGTCACTAGGGCTTGGGCAGCCCAGTGACCCTCCGATGGATAAGTTAGATCACAGAGGAAGATTTAGGTCTAGGATTTTGGTAGAACAGCATACCTCTCTTTGATGAGTCTCCTCTTATATTTATAGACCTAGGTTTACTTGGCCTCCAAGCTAGCGCGTGGAGGGTATGCTCGGATAACCGCTTAGGGTGACGTCACACGTGACATGAGGACTAGGACGGTTACGGAGCACATGGCCAGCTCTGACCCCAATGATTACTATTCCCACGCGATCCGTGCGGGGACCATCGAGTATAACAACCTTACCCCAACCTCTCCGGGCACGAGGTAGAGGCAGCTCACCGAGCTAACTACCGAGGAGAAGAATCAGAGCCCCTGGCCTCCCACCAGCCTATCGACCGGACTCCTTGAGGGCATAGGCTCAGCGCGTATGGCCCGGTTACCAATGTGAGGACCGAGGCCCCCACAGAAAGTTATTGAGAACCGTGGGAGAAAAATATTTTTCTCAAAGAAGCCAAAACCGCTACCATCACATCAAATCGAACTACCTCCAACCCAAGCAATCCAAAAGCAAAGGTCCAAACCTTTTTTTAGTGGTGACGCCTCTAATTTATTTCACTTGAACACAAAATTATACTATATATTATAACCAAATTATCATATTTTTTCAGTGGGTTCGACACACATTGTTCATCTCTACCCGCATGGCACCACCCCTGATTAGACATGCATCGAACACGCGTAAGATGTATACGACAAAGTTGGCCAAAGGCACTCAACCTTCAATCTTAATGGACTCCACAACTAGGACTAATATTAGATTCGGGTTCAATGTGAGAAACGGCTGAGTAGTTTGCGAAGACTCGCAACCAAACCTCAATCTTTACTTTTTAAGAATTTAATCTAACAAACTAAAATATAAAATAGAGATGAAAACTAACATCTTCTTACGAAATATGATCCTTACAAATTTTATGAGAACAAATCAAAGACAAGGTTCAACTTTTATATTACAAATATAAAGGGAGAGATGTTGAAAGGGAGAGACGTTGAAAGCTTGAAGTACCAACAGCCAAAGAAAATGAAAGGAAAAAGAAAGAGGACTTGTATTTTTGTAAGGGAGAAGAGAGAGATTACTCGCGGCAATTTGGCTGGGAAAAGAAAAATGAGAGAGAGAGAAGGGATTTTGTTCCACCAAAATGCTAGAGGCACATCACCTAGAGTCACATCAATCACACCCCTCTTATATACATGTGGGTCCCATTGGAATGGGCTCCACCTGCATGTGAGAGGAGTGTGATTGATGTGTTTCTATGGTGATGTGCCCCTAGCAGTGCCGGAGTACGAGTGGTGTGGTGTGGTGTGTACATTGAATTGAGAGATAGAGATCAACGGTTTAGATCAGTGCCGGAGTACGAGTGGACGCTTTGGGAGCCAACATGTGGGCTGTGGGCTAAGGTTGAATTCCATCTTGCCAAATTGAAAGACTGTGTGACCCATGTGTAATAACTGTGCTCCCATCGTTGCACGGTGACTGAGAGTGGGCTGAAATGATCCAGTGCTATGCAATGGCTAATAGGCATTTATCAGGGCCCTAATTTAAATATATCACATCAATTCTCAAAAAGTTCTGTTAACACATCAACACTTTTTACACATTTTACAATCTAACATTATGATGTAAAATGTATTTCAATACACAGATGTGACAGGGTTGAAACTAGGAAGGGGCCAATAGGAAATTATTGGCTCGCATACAAAATCGCCACTATGTAGTGAAATTCCCGGTTCCATTTCTGAATACACACATGAGGTTAGCACCAATCTAAAGTGTGAGGTAACACAATTTTATTCCACATGAATAAAAGCTTCAAAGCCCACAACTAACACACATGGCCCTAGTCCATATATACATAGATAATACTACTATCCAACCAATTACAAATATATTGGTACAAGATGCTGTGCAGAAAAATGCCTTTTGTGATCATTTCATTTCAACACAAAACCACCACCCATCACATCAGAAGCAATCCAAAAGCTCCAAACCTCTTTTTTAGTGGTGACGCCTCTATTTTAGTCTTTCTCTTGAAAGCAAAAATTATATTTATTATCAGCAAATTGTCTTATTTTTTCTGGGTTCAACTCACATTGCTTGTGAATGACACGAACATGCTACTTCTTGGAAGTGTTCATGCTTCTACTGATCCAATAGAAATGTACAAAATCACCTCCAGTATGTTCAGATTTCCCCAAATAAAATCTTGGAAGTGTTCATGCTTCTACCGAGCTCGAAAAAGTATTTTAGCTATTCTGGCACTGATAGTCATTATATCGGTTTGTTTTCAACCAACTTTTCATAAAATAAATATTATTATTTTGTTTTTTTAATTTACCATCTTTTACTACTTTAATAACTCTATTTGTTGATATTCAATGGGTGTTAATGCGATTTAAAACAAGGAATATACATGCGATTTCTAGAAGGAGTTATTTTTTGACCCACTGAGGGTAAATGGTCATTTCTTTTGATGTAAAAATAGTTTTTGATCCGAACCACTTGGGTAAGAAAGTAAAATGAACATGCTTTCTAACGCTTCAAACTCTGCGTAAATTGGAGTTCTCATTTAACTGGGGCAAGCTTGCAAGTTTGACATTTCTATTATTGTTGAGAGTGCGCCCGGGGCACATAAACTTGCTAGCACATTTAAGCTACACGAAAGTTCAAATTTTGCGGGTTTGCACCGAACACTCCCATATTTGGATTTGCAAAGGTTTGAACCGTTTGAAAGCTTATTCATTTTGCTTTCTAACCCATGTTCCATGGATAAAAAATTATTTGTACATCAAAAGATAATACCAATTTACCCTCAGTGGTCTAAAAAAAATTCACTTCGGTAAAATGCTTGCATATCCCACATTTCAAATAGAATCAAGACCCTTTATATATCAACACATAGAGTTTTTGAAGTAGTATGCCCTGTTTGATAACCATATTAGCCCTTGGGATTGGATTACCAATCCCATGGGACTACTAATAATGTGTTTGGTAACCAAAACCGAGTTGGGATTAGTAGTCCGTAGGACTAGGAAGCCGGGGATTAGGGGGTATTAGCAATACCTCGGGGGACTTAGTATTCATACTCCGAACCCAACCCCTCCTCATTACCAATCCTTTCTCATTATTAATTTCTTCTATCAATCCAATTCCATCATCTAATCCCATCTCAAACAAACATGATATTAATAATCCCATCATCTAATCCCATCCCAAACAAACATACTCATTATCAATCCCTTCTCATTACCAATCCCATCTCCTTACGAATCTCATCCATCTATCACTGTTATCAAACGGAACCTAAGAGATCGTAGAATCTAACAATAAAAAAATTTATTTTGCTTTATGAAAAGTAGGTAGAATGAAAGACCACTACAAAAATCGTCAGAGCCGCATAGGCTAAAACATGTTCTAATTAAGTTTTCATTCGACACTCATCAAATCCCCAGTTCCTAGGTACGTACTTTGTTCAATGCTGAAGTATTTCACAGAGTTAGGGATGTGGAAGTTCAATGGAACTTAGAATGTATAGATGAGCTCAAAAAAGTATTTTAGCTATTTTTGCTCTGATGGTCATTACATCGGTATACTTTCGACCAACTTTTCATAAAATAAATTTTATTATTTAATTTTTCATTTTTATCATCTTTTTCTACATTAAAAACTCTATTTGTTGATATACAATAGGTGTTGATGTGATTTAAAATGAGGGATATACGGGCGCTTTCTAGAAATGGGACTTTTTTTGACCACCGAGGGTAAAATGGTCATATCTTTTGATGTAAAAATATTTTTGATCCAAGCCCCTTGGGTTAGAAAGTAAAATCAACAAGCTTTCTAACGCTTCAAGCCACGCGCAAGTCGGAGTTCAGGGGTAACTGGGGCATGTTTGCAAAGTTTTACATTTTTGTATGGTGGAGAGTGCGCCCAGTGAGCACTAAAATGCGTCTGGGGCGCATGAACTAGCACCTAGGGTGCATTCAAGCTACACAAAAGTTCAAACCTTGCGGGTTTGCCCCGGACACTTCAAAATTCGGATTTGCACATAGTTTGAACTGTTAGAAAGCTTCTTCATTTTACTTTCAAACCCATGTTGTATGAATCAAAAATCATTGTTACGTCAAAAGATGTTACCAATTTACCCTCAGTGGGTCAAAAAAAATTCATTTCGGTAAATTGCTTGCATATCCCTCATTTCAAATCGAATCAAGACTTATTATATATCAACACATAGAATTTTTAAAGTAGTAAAAGATCATAGAATCTAACAATAAAAATATGTACGTGCGCTTTATGAAAAGTAGGTAGAAAGAAGGCCACTACGAAAATCGTCAAAGCCACAGAGGCTAAAACATGGTCTATTTAATATTTTATTCGACACTCAAATCCCCAGTTCTTAGGTACGTACATTGTTCAATGCTG
Source organism: Rhododendron kiyosumense (assembly GCA_019656275.1). NCBI lineage: Eukaryota > Viridiplantae > Streptophyta > Magnoliopsida > Ericales > Ericaceae > Rhododendron > Rhododendron kiyosumense. The sequence goes on from BPLS01027565.1 coordinate 22,940, forward strand.
AAGTGTTTGACAGAGTTAGGGATGTCGAAGTTCAATGGAACTTAGAATGTCATGAGCTCGAAAAAGTATTTTAACAATTGTGGCTCTGATGGTCATTACATCAGTATGCTTTCGACCAACTTTTCATATAATAAATTTTATTATTTCATTTTTTGTTTTTATCATGTTTTTCTACATTAAAAACTCTATTAGTTGATATACAATAGGTGTTGATGCGATGTAAAATGAGGGATATACATGCGCTTTCTAGAAATGGGCCTTTTTTTGACCCATCGAGGGTAAAATGGTCATATCTTCTGATGTAAAAATATTTTTTTATCCAAGCCACTTGTGTTAGAAAGTAAAATCGACAAGCTTTCTAACGCTTCAAGCCACGCGCAAATCGGAGTTCAGGTGTATCTGGGGCAGGCTTGCAAAGTTTGACATTTTTGTATGGTGGAGAGTGCGCCCGGGCGCACTAAAATGCGTCTGGGGCGCATGAACCTGCGCCTGGGGCGCAATCAATCTACACAAAAGTTCAAACCTTGCAGGTTTGCCCCGGACACTCCGAAATTCGGAGTTGCACGTACTTTGAACCGTTAGAAAGCTTCTTCATTTTACTTTCTAACCCTTGTTCTATGGATCAAAAATCATTGGTACGTCAAATGATATTACCAATTTACCCTCAGTGGGTCAAAAAAATTCATTTCAGTAAAATGCTTGCATATCCCTCATTTCAAATCGAATCAAGACTTATTAAATATCAACACATAGAGTTTTTAAAGTAATAAAAGATTGTAGAATCCAACAATAAAAATATTTATGTGTGCTTTACGAATAGTAGGTAGATAGGAGGCCACTACGAAAATAGTCAGAGCCACAGAGGCTAAGACACGGTCTATTTAAGATTTTATTAGACACTCAAATCCCCAGTTCTTAGGTACGCACTTTGTTCAATGCTAAAGTGTTTCACGGTGTTGCTGATGTGGAAGTTCAATGGAACTTAGAATGTTTAGATGAGCTCGAAAAAGTATTTTAGGTATTGTGGCTCTGATAATCATTACATCAGTATTCTTTCGACCAACTTTTAATATAATAAAATTTATTATTTTGTTTTTCATTTTTATCATCTTTTTCTACATTAAAAACTCTATTTGTTGATATACAATAGGTGTTGATGGGATTTAAAATGAGGGATATACATGCGCTTTCTAAAAATGGGCCTTTTTTTGACCCATCAAGGGTAAAATGGTCATTTCTTCTGATGTAAAAATATTTTTTGATCCAAGCCACTTGGGTTAGAAAGTAAAATTGACAAGCTTTCTAACGTTTCAAGCCACGCGCAAATAGAAGTTCAGGTGTAACTAGGGCACGCTTGCAAAGTTTAACATTTTTGTATGGTGGAGAGTGCGCCCGGGCGCACTAAAATGCGTCTGGGGCGCTTGAACTAGCGCCTGTGGCGCATTCTAGCTACACAAAAGTTCAAACCTTGTGGGTTTGCCCGGACACTACAAAATTCGGATTTACACATAATTTAAACCGTTAGAAAGCTTATTCATTTTACTTTCTAACCCATGTTCTATGGATCAAAAATCATTGGTACGTCAAATGATGTTACCAATTTACCCTCAATGGGTCAAAAAAAATTCATTTCGGTAAAATGCTAGCATATCCCTCATTTCAAATCGAATCAAGACTTATTATATATCAACACATAGAGTTTTTAAAGTAGTAAAAGATCGTAGAATCTAACAATAAAAATATTTACGTGCGCTTTATGAAAAGTAGGTAGAAAGAAGGCCACTACGAAAATCGTCAGAGCCACAGAAGCTAAGACATGGTCTATTTAAGATTTTATTCGACACTCAAATCCCCAGTTCTAAGGTACATACATTGTTCAACGCTAAAGTGTTTGAATGAGTTGGGGATGTGGAAGTTCAATGGAACTTAGAATGTTTAGATGAGGTCAACAAAGTATTTTAGCTATTGTGGCTCAACAAAACAAGACTCTCTAATTCCCCTATCGATTCATGAACCTCTACCAAACTTATGCACTACTTAAGAACCAATTTCTCGAGATTAGGGAGTCCAGTGAATTTGGGGGTATTCTTGAGGCCATGGGAATGACTGAGATTGAGGATTTTCAATGATGTCAGAACTGTGTAACATAGAGAAAAAAAAAATGTAAAATGATTCAAGTATTCATATGTTGATCCTCAAAGGGAAAATAAGTATAAGAAAGAAAGATAAAAACGGGGGGTGGGGTGGGGGAACAGGGTTTGAATCATACCATTTCTCCCTTCCAAACTTGCTCCAATTTGCTATAGCGCAAGTCAAGAGAAACCAGTCTCTTTAGAGAAAACTCAGTAGGTATGGATGTTAAAGAGAAGCCATGCCAAGTCAAGCATCTTAATCCTCCAGGGAAATTTGCGTATCTTCCCTTGATTTCTACATTATTGAGCTGGATCAATTTAAGATTGTGCATCCTTGTAAATGCGTCAGTCCTCAACCCCACCTGATTTGAACTTCATCCGACATTGTTTGTTGAGCGCCAAATGAACAAACTAAGACAACGCGATTTCAGTGAATAGCCTTGTTTAGAAGACAATGATTCATGATTAAGTTCTTTGAAGCGGTGACGCTTTACATTCCTAAAACAAAAATTTTCCCTTAACCGAGGATTTGTCTCCAGCACATGATGACTATCTTCCTCCAACACATGATGCATGTCAAGGTAG
>BPLS01027565.1:30656-46474 GCA_019656275.1 Rhododendron kiyosumense
TAGTATGATCATCCTCCATAGTTGAGGAGTGAGCCATCCATCCGCAACGTCCTAGGTACAAATTCAGGAACCATCCTCCAAGAGCACATTCTTGACAGCCAGTCACCACTCACCAGTATTTGCCATATTAAAAAACTTCTTCTCCGTTAATAAAAAAACAGTATTTGCCATATAACAATCAAGACCAAGCTTTACCAAGATTATGCATGATCAGATGATAGGAAACAAGAGTAGCATCTGAACTTGTTAACTAGAATCAGACCAAAATAAGCTGCAGTGGCACCAATCCAGGAAGCACAAAGCACACCATGGGTAATTAGCTGCACCACTCCAGCATTGAAGCCGGATATGCAAACCAAGCATTCCAGTAGCAAATCAGCAGAATGAAAAGGATTGAACATTGCAGGTTTACATCTTCATTGCTATTCCAAAAGGTATTTGAGAGAGTGGTGTCGTACCAAGGCAGAAGGACTCACCACCTCTGCAGCACCAACTAGTATAATACCACAGAACCAGCAGTATACGTACTCAACGCACACAAGACGCCGCGACCACAAAGACCAGATCTTGCACCAACAAAGACAAAGACTGCCTACCTGAAAACAAACCCTACCCACAGAAAAGGAAATAAGACTGCCCCAGAAGGCACACCAAATTACCCAAACCAAAAATCACAGACAATAACTATATCCCACTGTTAGTAATTATACAAACACAGTTGTTACTTGTTGGAGGGATAAGCAATAAAGTTGCCCCTCTCTCTAATAGTTTAAGCTTTTATATGGGTTAATGGTTAACAATCTAATATGGTATTAGAGCAAGCAACGGATCCTGTGTTTGAACCTCACCGCCTACCTAATGTTAAGATGTTTACATGTGTTTAGCCCGCCTATAGAATAGAGGCTAGCTACACATGAGGGGGCGTGTTGAAGGTTGTTAGATTAATTAGTTCGTTGTATGGAGTTTCATTATTTATCCTTAGTATGTAAATAGTTAATTAGTTAGGACCTCTTTGTAATTGTTGTATCTTGCATTGTATATATACCCAGTTTAATGAAAGTTACCCTAATTTTGGGTTTTCCACAAATCGATACTATCGTCTCTCAACTTTACAAAGGTATAAGTAATAAAGTTGCCCCTCTCTTTAATAGCTTAAACTTTTAGATGAGTTGGTGGTTAACAATCTAATATTACCAATGACTACATGTACTGTGCAGGTGCAATGTTAGGCTTGCTCAGGAGAACCTTTAGGTTTTGGGGGAGAACCACACCAGGAACGCTTCAATTTTAACTTGACAAGATGAAAGTCTCTTTTGGTGATCACAAAAAAAGAGTAGAAGAATCGAGCTCATGCCATTAAGGATCTAGATGGGGTTGTGCCATGCACGTATACAATGCATAGATGCGATGTACATAATAGAATAATTAATGCATCTACCTATTTGGGGACCCTATTATAGGGACAAAATTGAGGCCCTTAGGCGGTGACCTTGTGGGCTTATGACCAGGGCCGGCCCTGGCCACGAGAGGCCAAGTAAATTGGATGTTAATAGGGATATTGGAGAAGAAAAATAATTTAAAGTAACATTATGTATAGGCGAGAAATAATTCAATGTAACATTATGCAACACTTAAACACAAGTCAGAGTTTGCATGCCCAAGCATAATAGGAACAATTCAATGTAGACCAGCTATCACCAAAGGTGAGAAATACTATTCATGTAACATTGTGTACTAAACCTGTTTAAATGGTAGTTGTTTGTCTTGATGGAAGTGGAGTTGAGTGCTTTGGGAAAAGACACGCAACCAAACATCATCATTATACCTTTTACGTCAACTTATATCTCCACTTTCCCTACTTATCCTCTATGAAAACATCATCATTACTATCACGACCCAAAACCTACTTTGGAAGTCATGACCAGCCAAGCAGGTGTTAAGCCGCCGAAGGCCTACACATATTCTAGTTTAGGGATTTCTTGCATATCATTATCATTATAAACCATATAAGCAAAGTATGTGGAAGCATAGAATAAATAACATAATCCCAGAGCTTCTTGGTGTACAAGTATAATAATTACAAATCATTAGGCTACACATGATTCACCACGGTTTTTCTAGCACCCCATTCAGCCCACAACTTGCTATCTACCTTAACCTGAAAAATTGGAAAAGGTTTTCATAAACCGAAACTTGGGTGAGAAACGTTTACCAAAGTTACAAGTTTGACCATGGAAATACCCCACATTATAAACAGTTCAAAGCAACAATTCAAATATTTCGTTGACCTGCCAGTACATTGCATTTTTGTCTGAAAGCTCATTTCTTCGGTCCAAGAGAAGGACCCTTTTCATTTCATTTCTCTTTCAACTTTTGCACTTTTGTGCGATAATATATAGCATTCAACGGTATTTTTGCCAGTCGGTTGGGGAGCGACCCCATTGAATAGTGGTAAGATATCATTACCCAGTGATGCCTGGCTGCATCTCCTACCTTATTACTTCACGCCACTACTATCTTTACCCGTCCCCTAGCGCTCGGGAGACCGTTCGAATGAATCATATTATCACGAGCATGTACTCGCAACCAGTAAAATTCAAGTCTCCAAAACATATTGCCATGGTCTAAATTAACTGAAACTCAAAAGATTTAAAAACCAGCCATCGCATGCATTAACATCAATTAAACCAAGTAGGAAGTTCAAATTCCATATTTTCCAGCAAAATCAAGCAATGGCATCTCATTCCAAAATTTCAGAAAATACTTGTAACTAAGGTATACGCAACTCACCAAAAAGAAGTAGCGGTCACTTTACACCCGTCACCTCACTTCACAGTACTTGCACCTAAACACTAATATATACTGATATTAGCTAAGAATCGAACTACAGGATTAATTAGGTTAGTGCTTAGGTACCAAGGTGTTTCAATTTATTCTTAATGCGTCATGGATTTTAATTAAAGTCAATCAATAGCAATTAAGTCCTTTAAATTCGGTTTCTAAGACTCCTTTTTTTTTTAACAGTTGATTTTGTTCCTAACCCGAGCTATGGCGGCGAGTCCGAATCCAAACTCTTTGCCGGAGGGAGTTTCTCTTGTGTGGAAATTTCAGGAGTTCGAGTGCAGCAAGTGTGAGAAGAGGAAGAGATACGGTGAAGAAATAAGGAGGACTAATCGGGGTGGCTCAAGGGGCCGGCAGCTGTGGCCACCGCTTTCCGATCCGTCATGCACTGTGCGTGTGTGCTTGTTTTGTGGTGAGTGTGTTGTGACTAATTACTCCAATAATCATATGTGTAATAATTTTTGTGGCTACATAAATTAGGGAGTGAGGTGAAAGATTACCTGGAGAGAATCATGAAATTTTCCAAGAACATTGGTCGGAACGGCTAGCGGTAATGCATTTCCAGCAACTACTGTTATAGCGATAATGCTTTTCTTTTACCTTTCCTTTCTAATTTTGTTTTGTCTAATTACTCATGCACCTAAGAATTGTATACATATATTTCGGTTGTTAAAAGGTGAGTCAGCACCATCGTTTCTTTGCAAAGGACACCTGTGATTCCCTTGTCATCCCATTGCGACACAAAGCATCCCGCGTCCGATCATCACAAATTCTGTTCGAACGTGTTCAGATTTCGGTTTTGGAAAATTCTTAGAAATTCAACATAGACTAATAAAAATATGTGGATTATCGTGACAGTGTCCGATCATAAAGGAAAGATTCCAATATCACGTAATTTGTAAAGTGTATCAAATGTAACTAGTTGTCCCATAGTATTTACAAAATTAAATCAGAATTCACACATTTATTCGGATAACGATACACTGCGCATAGCCTAACTTACTATTAGAATTAAATTAGAGTGTCGAGTTCCTATTTGGATCACATGACTAGAATTTTAAAAGTCAAGATTTTACAATTACACTTTTACTCACTAACTTTTCAAAATGGAATATACTTTTAGGGGCATAATGAAAAATGTACCAACTCTTACCCACTAACTTTAAAAAATGGTCACTTACTAAGTGATAACCCAAAATGAAATACTGGATTTTAAAAAGGAAACGAAGGGAGTAATTAATATGCACTGATTAATCACCGATTAATCCAATTAATTTCTTGAAGATGGTGGAACGCCCGACTCGCGCCTAGTGACTTTTAGAACATTGGTGAGAGCAGACACTCATAACACTTAAAAATACAGAATTAGATAACACACAGGAAAAACTTCTTGCAGCACTTTAATTACATTAGTAGTATTTGATAAGAAGGGGAGATGGAAAAAGACAATATGATTTTTTAGTGTTCAGGACAATATGATCCTCAGAGTCAGTGGGAGGAGAAGGATGGAGTCGAGCAGCATCAATGGCCCACTGGATCAACTTACGTACTTCATCTTCATCCACTCCCTCATTTTCAATCACCCCCCCTATCAGTTTTCTTGTGAACGCAGGTGGAATGAAAAGAAAAAGAAGGAAAAGAACCTCCCTTGCTGGTGAGGAGAGAAATCTGGTCTTGTGGTATTCAATGCAAGGACACATCGATACAATATTTTCAGGCGCAATGTAAGGCCACAATAACATCAGTTATTATAAAGCAGTCCATCATTGCTGTTACATGTCCCAACTATTGCCAACGTATACTTCTTCCTCTTTTATTTCTTTTCTCACTCTTCATTAGTAAAGCTTGCAGATTCTTCTTCATTAGTAAAGCTTGCAGATTCTTCATCGAACTCTTCATTAGTAAAGCTTGCAGATTCTTCTTCATCAGCAGAGCTTGAAGATTCGTCATAGATAAACTGAACACTTTCATAGGTCATCCGAAGACGTTCTATACGAGCAAACATTTCTTCTTCATTAGTAAAGCTTGCAGAATCTTCATAGGTCAACCGAACACGTTCTTTATGAGCAAGCCACCTTCTCACTGCAGATCAAGTTGAGAAAATTTTGCAATATAAAACAACAGATTTTGAGAGCATCCCTTCAATACCAAAAGCTCAAATTGACAACTACCTTATGATATTTTTTTTTTTTTTTTGATCGGCAAAAGATGAATTTTATTAAAACGGGGAAAGGGAAAGAGGATCCAACAAAAAGTTGGACAATACACCATAAGGGCAAAACCCATAACACCTAAGGTCTGCAAGGGTCCGCAGAAGATAATACAATAAAGTTCAACCCATTACCCAAATTAAACAAAGAAGCTCAACTCCCAAATCTAGCCCAAGCCTGGACCAGCCCATCCAAACCATCCCCCGAAACCCTAACTACCCTGACATCCACCGCTGTACAAACCACCAGAGCCCTGCCTCGCCGTTAAGCCGATCCGGCCTCTCCCAGATGTAGAGACCGGAGGGGGAACCAGCCTACAACAGTGAAAGCCAAAGCAGTCAAGGCCCGAGGGCCATCCACCACCAGCAGCAGCCAAAAACACCAAACTACCTTATGATATTTACTTGTGCTTTTTCATTACACTTGTGCTTTTTCATTACACTAGTATGACTTATTTCTACTAAGCACATATATTTACTAAATGGAAATTAAGGTACATTATTCACAGTGCCAAATCCAGGATTTTTTCTCCATACATAATTTACACATAGTTTGTTAATCACCACAATGCCATTTATGGCCTTTATTTAAAAATATCACATCAATTTTCAAAAAGTTATGTTAACACATTAACATTACGATGTAAAATAAATTTCAGTATACACATGAGGCAACAAAGATCCAAAGTGTGAGGTCAAACATTTTTATTCTACATGAACAAAACCTTCAAAGTACCAGAGGTCAAATAACACACACAGCCCTAGCCCATATGGACGTATATCAGGTAGCATTGTCCGACCAATTACCAAAATAATGGTAGAAAATGTTGTGCTTAAAATATAGCCTTTTGTGATCATTTTGTATCAACCCAAAACAACCACCGTCACATCAAATCAAACAAAGACCAAGCAATCCAAAAGCAAGGTCCAAACCTCTTTTTTTTTATTGGCAAATGGCAACGCCTCTATTTTAATTTTTCTTGAAAAAATAATATAGATATTTTACGCAAATTATCTTCTTTTTTCGGCGGGTTCGACTCAATTGATCATGTCTACAAGGCACCAACATTGATTGGACATATGTCCAATAAGCGTCAGAGGGTGTAGGTGCCCCACACGTGTATGACACGAACACACTACCTTCTTGGAAGTGTTCGTGCTTCTTAGCTACCTTCTTGGATGTCACTTCATTCTACTGATTATATCTATCCAATCGAAATGTGAAATCACCTGCAATATCTTCAGATTCTCCAAATATAATCTTTTCCCCAAGTCCAAAACCTACCATACGATTCTGGTGGTATTCTCTATGGTTACCAAAATGGCATAGATGGTAATAGCCTGGTGTCAATTGATATTCTGATAGATCTCCAACATTGGTGACATTTTGATGACAAGTATAGGCTTTATGGTGTTGGCTACCTTTGTCTTCAGGCTCATCATACACAATATCAACTCCAATTTCCTCTGCCAACCACCAGTCCTTTGCTGAGCCGGCCGACACATTCACTTCATCACCAGCTTCCAATATTATTTGATTCCCAATCTTCCAATGGCTTAACCATACGATCATACCACTATCACGTTGAACGAGACTGAACAATGGGCTGTAGGCCCACTTCAGACCCTTGGTCACATTGTTGAGTGTGATATTGTCGAAGTCGTAGCCATAGTTCCTGCAATGGAAACATGCAAAGACAACATATATCTTCAAGGCTTGAATCTTGAGATTAGGAAGTGAAGGCACGTTGAATGTTATCGAGGACCCCCTTCTCTTATAGCTACTGCACCAGCCAGCAGGCACCTCACTCCTTGGAAGAAATATGCTGTATATACCACATTCATGTAGTACCTGAGCCATGGTATTAACTTAATATTAACAATACATTGGGCATTAGCAACTATGGATACAAAATTAATGAGAGAGAGAGAGAGAGAGAGAGAGCACCTGAAGTGAACCCTTCATTACGGATCCGAGCGGGGCAGGCCACGGGTCATAAAACGGGTTATGCAATTCCACCTCAAGGCTTCCCAAGGCCTCCAACTCAGATGATAAGCCCATCTCGTTAATGATTTCTGCATCAACATTTCCGATGGGCTCTAACTTGAACATCCCCTGAACCTCAACTACTTTAGAACCTTTAATGTCCAAACGTAGAGATCTCAACAGGTTAGGAAGATTTGTTATCGTTTTCAGTGATCTACAGTTGGAAGCATACAACTTTTGTAAAGACATTGGAAGTTCCGGCAGCGATCGAAGTCTAGTGCAATATCTTAGGTTAATTGATTGGAGCACAGCAAGACCTTTGATGCTCACTGGAAGGCTGGAAATTGGATTCTTGCTCAGATCCAAGTCCTTCAACACAGATAAGCTCCCAAGGCATTTCGCAAGATCATCACTTGACAGATCGCAGTTTGAAAGACTTAATTCAACTAGTGAGCCAGGTAAAGAAGGCAATGTTTTTGGACTTTTTCCCGGTTTCAATACCAAAGACCAGACGAGGGAAGTCCATGATACTTCCTCACCAATGTCTTGGGAAATTCCATCTGCATGGAGCACTGTTATAGATTTCATCTGTCCGAGCTCTGCAGGCAACTGATCAAGCTTTGAACAACCAGAGAGAATGAGTTTTTCTAGGGATGTTAAATGACCAATTTCACTGGGAAGCTTCTTAAGATTTTTGCAGCCTCTGAGATTCAACAAAACAAGACTCTCTAATTCCCCTATCGATTCATGAACCTCTACCAAACTTATGCAATACTTAAGGACCAATTTCTCAAGATTAGGGAGTCCAGTGAATTTGGGGGTATTCTTGAGGCCATGGGAATGACTGAGATTGAGGATTTTCAGTGATGTCAGAAACTGTGTAACATAGACAAAAAAAAAAAGGAAAAATGATTCAAGTATTCATATGTTGATCCTCAAAGGATAAATAAGTACAAGATAGGGAAAAAAAAAAACGAGGGGTGGGGTGGGGGAAGAGAGTTTGAAGCATACCATTTCTCCCTTCCAAACTTGCTCCAATTTGCTATAGCCTAAGTCAAGGGAAACCACTTTCTTTAGAGAAAACTCAGTAGGTATGGATGTTAAAGGAAAGCCATGCCAAGTCAAGCATCTTAATCCTCCAGGGAAATTTGTGTATCTTCCCTTGATTTCTACATTATTGAGCTGGAGATATTTAAGATTGTTCATCTTTGTAAATGCATCAGTCCTCAACCCCACCTGATCTGAACTTCTTCTGACATTGTTTGTTGAGCGCCAAATGAACAAACTAAGACAACGCCGTTTCAGTGAATAGCCTTGTTCAGAAGACAATGATTCATGATGAAGTTCTTTGAAGCGGGGACGCTTTACATTACTAAAACCAAAATTTTGCCTTAACCGAGTATCTGTCTCCAGCACATGATGACTATCTTCCTCCAACACATGATGCATGTCAAGGTAGAGGCCCTCAACGGTTTCTGTTCCCTGATAAGAGAAACCATTTTGGATTAGAATAGAACCTCCACACACAAAAAACTTAAAACTGGAAAACAAGAAGCGTGTTACTCACAATTTTTTCACTCAATACTTTAAAAGAATCCTTATAGTGCCACAATCTGCTACGTTTACCCGGCTCCTTGGGTGATTGTTGGCGAACAATTTCTCTTCCCATTTGTTGGAGAAGTTGGTGCATCATCAACTTGTTGTGTCCATTAATAGTTAACAGACATCTTTCAATGAGAGTTTGAATCCCAACTTCTGGGTAGAGATCATCTAGAATTCTCTCTACGAAATCTTTGGCCTTTCCAATAAAGAAACAAGCAATGTGGAGGAACAATTCCTTGTCAATGTCATCTAGATAGTCATAGCTTATTTGCAACTTTTTAAGGATTTTTGAATTGGGAATAGCTGCCAGTTTCTGCAATGTTTTTTTCCACATGTCTAAGCTATGGCTAGATAGAGAAGAACCCAAAACTTGAAGGGCTAAAGGAAGCCCTCCACAGAGTTGTATTACCCTTAGTGAAAGCTCAGTGAAACCCTCAATGGGATGGTCTTGTCCAAAGGCATGCCAACTGAAAAGCTCCAATGATTCACCAAAATTTAATCCCACCACCTCAAATGTCGCATCAACTTCATTAGCCTTCAACACATCAATGTTCCTGGTGGTCAAGATAATTTTACTCCCTGGATAAAACCAATCACGCTTTCCGATTAAGGCATCAAACGGGGTTCGGTCATCCACATCATCAAGAACTACAAGAACTCTTTTGTAACAAATGGCATCTTTAATCTTACTGATTCCTTCAGCAACATTCCATATTTGTTCCTTGTCTCTTTTTAAAATGTCTGAAAGAAATTGCCTTTGTAAACGAACCAAACCGTCATTTCCTTCTGGAATTTCACTAATATTTGCAAGAAAGCTACTAGCTTTAAATCTTTCAATGTTTAAATTATAAGCAAATTGGGCAATAGTTGTCTTGCCTGTTCCACCCATCCCATAAATCACTGCTATCCCAACATTGGACTCATCATGTAACCATGAATCGATGTTTCTGACTCGAGATTGAATTCCGATTAGGTTGTGGGCAACATGTAAAACTTGTCGGTTCAACATATTCCCAATCTTTCCTACAATGTCCTCGATAAATTTCGCCTCATGCCTGCAAGAAAAAAGAGAGAGACTATTTAGCAAATAGAGATGCCAGATGGTCTTGTCCAAACTGATGAGAAAAAATGATTACAAATGAATTGTGGCAAAATGTAATTTATAACTAACAAATAGGCGATCTACCAAGCAAGGTCTGTTAAGAAAAACCATTATAGCATTTAACTACTCATTTCCTTGTGGACTTAATTTGTTAAAGGCAGAACAGTTCGTCAAAGATAAAATAAAACTTGAACTACCCACGTAAAACAACTGTCCACTAAAATAGCCATAAATGTGATATTTATGGGCAAGGCTAATGCTTGTACGAGCTGACAACTATCTTTTATTTTCTAGTAATGGAAGGAGATCAATCACGAATTCACAATGCTGGTATTCCCATATTCTGAAGCCAAGTCACTATTTTTATGCCAAAATTGCCCAAGAAATCAACAGATTCAGTTATTTTATTCCCGAACCTCTCTCTTCTGCTTCAAATTTTGTTAATTGCTTAAATTTTTTCACATTCTCATAAAGGAAATCAATGATGAATATATTTGCTAATAATCTCAAAGTGAGGAATTCATGAGATAATTACCCGTCAGCTTGATTTTTTAAGACCATCCCTGCTATTTCAGCAACTTCTCTAAGTGCTCCCCTCCATAATTGCACCTTTTTCCTCAAGTCCTCCTTTTCACTTTTGTTGGTTTTCGCATTTAATTGCTCTTCGTGTCTACAAAATGCCTCTCTGAAGCACCCTGTTTGCTTCCCAACTTGGGAGGGATCCACATCATAGAAGACAGGTAAAACTACATGCCCGGCCCCCGATGACCTCTTGCATTCAAGGATCATCACGAGTTCATCAAGGCACCATCTGGAAGAAGCATAGTCTTTGGAAAGCACAACTATTGAACTTCTTGCTTCTTTTATAGCCTTCTCCAGTTCTGACTTAACATTTTCACCTCTCTCAATCCCATCATCATCTCGAAACGTGCGAAAACCTTTATCTGACAAAGCGGTATAGAGGTGGTCGGTGAAGGTCTTGCGGGTGTCTTCACCTCTAAAGCTCAAGAACACGTGATAAACCATCGAAGCTACTACACAGAAGCCTTATTCCTATTGCTGCAAGGGACAAGGACAAACAAGTATCAGCTAAGTCTTTTTTATTATGCCAAGCGGTAAGAGAGTACAAGTATCAGTATTACATAAAATCAAAAACAAGTTCACAGTAGCAATAAGAACAAACCAAATAATAGCCCCATTAAGGGAATAAATAATCACAACAAATAATAGGGTAATAACACCCACACGCAGCCAAGGAGATTCGAACTCCTGATCTTCTCCAAGAATCCTGGCCAACTGGGCCAGTCCCCTATTTCATTTCTCCCTGTTGCTTTCAGTTGTTGACATAGTTGGGTACTTTTGTTGGGATGGTTATCCATGGCTGCTGGTTGTATTCCGGAGGGATGCCCCTGTGTAGGTTGTATTCTTTGTTTGAGCCTTTATAAAGTTTGTGCATTTATAAAGAAAAAAAAAAGTTACATAGTCCCAGTTGGTTAAGTTTTAGCTAATTCAGTAACCTATACATGATATTATACAAATCTCACACACAAAGTGAAAAGTAGAAATATTTTTTCCCCTGAATCTGAGTCGATGCAGATGACAGGTGATGATTAGGAGATGGGTAATTTCTTGTTGAAAGCTTACCTGTTTTGATGTTTGAAGATTGATACAATTTGAACTGGGCGCTTTGAATTACCGGATCAACTATAGATAGGACAGAACGAAGTAGAAGAAACAGTCATGCTACTTGCACATACATTTTTTGACGCAGAACAAAAAAATGAAGAATATAAATTAATTCCGCATTATTTTGAGTTTATTATTTTGTTAGAAAATTTTGTTTTAGTTGCCTCTTATTTTGGCAACCTTATATTTCTTTCTAATATTTGATTTCCTAGTCAAATTAGAATTTTTTTGTTTTTGGTAATTTTTGTTAATTAATTGATTCTGCTTCCTTTTCGGACGAATCAATTAGGGTTAGAGTTTTTTTCTATATAATAAGTTGTAAGCCTTCGGGCTAAGGGAGTTGTTATTGAATTAAAGAAAAATTGAGAGTTTTCTCATTATCGTGTGTTCAAAGAGGGAGTACCTCTAATTCATACTTATTCGTGCTTGTGTTTCAAAGGGAGAACCTTTAACAAAAGCAAGTTCGTGATCTCTTCTTGCAAATAGTTTCGCAAAAGGAGGCTGCGCTGCATCAGTTGGTATCAGAGCTCTCGTTCCAATCCTGGCTATGGCCGGAGGACGTGCTGGAGATCGAGGTGGAAGAGGAGGTCATAAAGCTAGTGTTGATGAAACCTATGAGCGAGATGAGGTTGCTCGAGATGCTCGAATGGAGGAAATGTTGCAGCAAGTCTTGGGGGCGATTGGGTTGCTTACACAACGCATGGAAGCTTTTGAAGTTGCAATCCCACCTTGCCGTCGTCCAGTTCAACCTCGGTTTCCGAAAGAGGAGGAGGAGTCGGATGATATTTCTATCACCAAACCTTTGGTTGGTAATCATTAGACAAGGGGGAGGACAATGGTGAATGAAGCTACCATTGAGTGGCCATTCACATCAAATATTACTTCAGATCCAGTAGTGAATTTGAGTAAACCACCAGTTTTGATGAAGAACCGGTGGAGAAAATTACAAAAGGAGAAAATAAAAAAATATTGCAAAAAAAAATTGTTACAATGTTAGTGTTATTGAAAATTGAATTTATTGATCCATTTTGGGAATTTATTGAAGACACTACATGCAAGCGTCATTGTATTCCGATCTGGGAGGAAGGTGAATTTGTTTTGTTAAGGGAAATCATTCCTTCATTATCAAGACTCTTTTTTACATGTTGGGTTCGCAAAAATCAATTTGAAATACAAACTTGATGCAGACAAGGCTCGGCGTACTCAACTATATAAACTCGAGGACGAGTTTCTTCAAGATGGGGAGAATGATGCAGAACAGAAATATGAAGAATATAAATTAATTACGCATTATTTTGAGTTTATTATTTTGTTAGAAAATTTTGTTTTAGCTGCCACTTATTTTGGCAACCTTATATTTCTTTCTAGTATTTGATTTCCTAGTCAAATTAGAATTTTTTGTTTTTGGTAATTTTTGTTAATTAATTGATTCTGTTTCCTTTTCGGACGAATCAATTAGGCTTGGGGTTTTTTCCTATATAACAAGTTGTAAGCCTTCGGGCTAAGGCAATTGTAATTGAATTAAAGAAAAATTGAGAGTTTTCTTATTATCGTGTGTTCGAAGAGTGAGTACCTCTAGTTCATACTTATTCGTGCTTGTGTTTCAAAGGGATAACCTTTAACATAAACAAATTCGTAATCTCTTCTTACAAATAGTTTCACAAAAGGAGGCTGCGTTGCGTCATTTTTACACATATCTTGCACATACATTTTTATGGGGCCCACTTCGGATCCCACCAATATAATCCGAACCGTTCATTATTTTTAAAATAATGTTTTAAGAGTATCCATAAAAAATCAACTCGATAGGATATCAGTAAGGGCTTTTTCAAAAATTGCAAGGCGAATTTAGGATATCGGTATTCAGAAATCGCAGGGGGACCACCCTGCGATTTCTGAAAAAGCCCTAACCGATATCCTATCGAGTTGATTTTTTATGGATACTCTTAAAACATTATTTTAAAAATAATGAGCGGTTCGGATCATATTGGTATGACCCGAGGTGGGCCTCATAAAAATATATGTGCAAGATATGTGTAAAAATGTAAGTATCAGAAAAAAAAAAAAAAAAAAAAAAGCAGAAGAAAGAGAGAGAAGCAAGGTAAAGTTTCTGATAGTACAACTTGTCGGTGGAGAATGGGGGAGGAAGCTGTATATATAGCAACTAGTGGGAGAGTACAGAATGGGGGAGGATGCTGCCTAGCAATTTAGGACTAAAAGTGAAATGACCTCAGTAATTTTATGGTCCCAAAAATGCTTTTCCAGAAATGTCCCCGAAAGTAAAATCATTTCAACAATATTCAAGTGAGTTTTTTTTTTTTTTTTTTACTGGAAAAAACTGTCCAAAGGCTTACATAAGAACAGAAATTACATCAAAATGTAACAAACTAGTAAAGAAGCTGGGGGATTAGCTGCGCAATCCAGCGACAGACTCCCCTTTGCTGCTAGAGAGGCCACCTGATGCGCTACTCTATTTGCTGATCTCTTGCCCAGATAATCTCAAGATTTCTTTGCCTTATTACAGTCCGGATAATTTAGGGGTGGCAAATTGAACTCAAACCCACTAAGAAACACAAATCCACCTATTACTAGTAGAAAATAAATCCAACCCAACCCATTTATTAGATGGGTTAAAATTGGTTCAAATCCATTTAATCCATTTATTATTGAGTCTTAATTGGGCATCAATTTGGCCCCTAAAAGAGAAAATGACGAGCCGGTCCTGCTTTTCAAGTTTATAGTCCTGGGAGTCCTTTCCCTGTAAAGTCAAATACAGTAGCTCGCTAGGTCCCTAAAAACAAAATCCCACGCGCGTCCTTTTTTTCCCATTTTCTTCCGTGTCTCTCTTCTCCCTGCGTGCACCACACTCTCTCTCCCCTCTATCTTCTGGCTTAGCAAGAAAAAGACAAGTGTACTTTTTTCAAAGTTTTTCAAAAAAGCATACTCTTTCTCTCTCCCACTTTCTTTCTCTTTTATTTTATATGTATATATATATATATACACATATATACATCTCATTTTTATAAAAAAAATATTTTCAAAATCTACTCGACGAAATCTATCAAACAAGTATCGTATTGAATATGAAATTATGTACATATATTTTTTTTGGAGTAGGCTCCTCTTTTTTATTTTGAAATTATGCATAGAAAAAAACTTTTAATTAACTAATTAATACTGTTAATTAACATAATTAATTAATAATTACGCATTTAGACAGTTAATTTACATTTTATTGTTAAATATATTAATTTATAAAAAGTGAATATGTAAAATAAAACTTACAAACATTGTAAAATTTATTAGTAAAATATAGGAGCAACTTTAGGAGGGAGAGAGGAAGAGGAACGGAAGTACAAAAGAGAGAGGAGAGAGTGTGTGTACCGAACAAATAAAGAGAGGGATGAGAGAAAAACATTTCTGTGGGTGCCCAAGCCCCGTTCCACTTTCTCCAAAAACCTTCTTTTTTAAAAAGATGGTAATTTCAAACTCAAATATAATAAAAATGAAAAATAAATTTTCAATTTTTTTTGCATCATTTAAAAGATCTCAATGAGATCTATCAAACAAGATCCATATTGGTAAGAAAATTATTTGCGTAAACACATAATTTTAGAGCTTGAAATTACCTTCCTTTTCTAAAACTTCCTTTTTCTAAAATCCGGAACGGCAGAGTGTGGGCTAGGTGGTGTTCCATTTTTTATAAAAGTTCTTTTTTTTTTAAACAGAGGTAATTCCAAATTTAAATATAATGTAAATAAAAAATATTTTTTTAATTTTTTTGCACCGTTTTAAATATCTATCTTAATGAGATCTATCAAATAAGATCCATATTGGTAGAAAAATTATTTGTGTAAACACATGATTTTTAAGTTTAAAATTACCTTTTTTTTCAAAAAATATTTTTTTTTGAAAAACCGGAACGGCCCCGCTTGTGTCAGTGTGCAGAGAGAGAAATGGCGGAGGGAGAGTGAAAGTCACGCCGAAGAAGAAAGAGAGGGGAATGGTGCCAGCGCGTGAAATAGGACTTGGTAGGAAAAAACTTCTATGCATTTGTGTGCAAGGACCTAATGGGACATAGTCAATTGACATAAGACCGACCGGAAAGAAGCCCCAACTAAAATACCCAATGGGTCATGAACATTACCCAATAAAAAATCGTCAAAGCAAACTCCTGATCCTCATTCCTCAGTTGCTTTTAAAAAAATTAAAGGCTGCCAGATGGCGTTACCCAACAGGCGAATCGTAAATCGTCGTGATCCTCTAAAAATGGGCAGGCATCAGGCAGGACAAAGAGAGGTGCTACTCCCCCCCTGACACACACCCCCCCGGGCCCCACCGTCCTTTTCCGCAATTGCCCCCGCCCCCCGCCCTCTCTCTCTCTCTCTCTT